>JAKTYL010000216.1:0-20140 GCA_030578715.1 Magnusiomyces tetraspermus
CTTCAATGCTTCCGCCAATAGCTGTATATTCACCAACAACGTCAGAACCAGTTCCAGCGTTTCTGATCAGACTCCCCTCTGATGTCCTGGCAGCTGTTCGGTCAGGAATGTCTGTTGGTCTTAATTTAGGACCTGAGCAGGTATGAACCAATTATTATTCAAGATTCCATATCCTCAGGGTTAATTAAACTGTGTTTTTTTCACGTCAATACAGAAAAAGTTTTTTCATTGCTTATTATCATGATACTAACCCTCATTCAGACTCTCCAAGTAGGAAACAATTCATATTCACTCAATACCACGGCTCAACAAACCGCAATCAACCTGTACCAAGGCGACCCGGATGCGTCTACATCTGCTCCAGTGTATAAACAAGTGGCCTGTATCTCGCACCGTCTGGCGGTTAAAGCTGAATCGTCAATGGCAGCAGCAGCATTACTTCGGTCTCAAGCAGATATCGTACGACGAGAACGAGAAGCTCATAAAACCACCTTGATCAACAGTAACAATAACGGCAGCATCAGCATTAGCGGTAGTAGTAATAATCATACTAGCTCCAACCCTATTCCTATTATGAACAATACCAATACCCCAACAACACCTGCAAATCCTTCATCTCGTGCATCATCCGCATCGCCAACAACTTCGGCAGCAGTCATGCGTACTAAACCAAAACGACTTGCAATTTCTACAGCCAAACCTCTCACTGGCATGGTTCTTTCGGCAGCTCCAAACCGTCTTGTGCACCTACTGGCCCTCGGTCCGCTCTCTTTCGAAACCATCCTCAACCGCACAAAAATTCCACAAGCTGATCTAGAAAGCTTACTCAAGCAGTATGCCATTGCGCAAGAAGATGATAGCGACGCTAATAATGGTGATGATACTAGCAGTAGTAGCAATAACACAACTGTTAAACCCACTACAATTTACTCTCTCGCTGATCACGTTTACAAAGATTTACGTGTTTGGGAATGGAAACACTATACTCCTGCACAACGCTCGCTCGTCATTTCTGCATCCAAATCAGCGTTTGATCGTCTTTCGTACCCCGATACACATATAGCACGCCGCCTACTTGTTGATCCTAAGATCCGACATGCTGAAAAGGAAAAGGCTGTCGCAGAGCGTGAAGCCGAAAAAGACGCGCGGTACGCTGCAGAACATGAACGCAAGGAAATGGAGGAGCGAAAAGCAATGGAAAAGGCATTGGCAGAGATTTCAGCGAAAAAAGAAGAACGAGAAAAAGCAACGAAAAAATTTCGACAAAACCAAGCTTCTCCAATAGGTGGAGGAGGAGGATCAGGGCTGTCTTCATCATCACTACCATCGTCATCCTTATCAGTACCAATACCTACAAATGGATCAAGCTCAATGCTACAAAAAGTGGTGAAAAAAGCACAAGGAAATTCTACCAATGGTAGCAATAATAATAGTAATAATACCGCTAGTTTGAATGGCACAAGTGGTAGTAATAACAACAGTAGCAGTAGCCTGGGATCAGGACTGTCTGTCGCTAAAAAAGCTTCAAGCATAAACAGTGCAACATCATCAGCAAACCCATCACCACTTCCTTCGCCGTCTTTGTCTGCAGTGGGCGGCGCAATCACGTCGTCATCTAGAAGGCAGCTACGCGAGCTGAGAGAAAAGGAGTTGAAAGAACAACGCGAAAAAGCGGCCAAGGAAAAAGAACGGGAAAGAGAACGAGAAAAGGAGCGGGAAAAAGAAAGAGAGCGAGAACGGGAAAGGGAAAGAGAACGAGAAGAACTTGAAAGAGAACAAAGCGTCAAAAGAAGACCATCGGTAACATCAATTGATGGCCACCTGTCGGATTTTCCAGAAAAGTCAAAACGTCAACGGATTTCTTCAAATGATAGATTTTCTGACGATGATGTTGCAATGAATACCACAAACAATACTTCTCACCAAGCTCCTCCTATTGGGCTTGGAATATCTGATGGACAAGACTATTCTATTCTCTTCCGGTTCAAAGAGAAGTATTCTATTTATGAAAAGCTTTACGCCAGCATCAAACGAGCCAATGAGCTCAACAACAACAGTACTAATTCTAATTCTAATTCTAATAATACCAAATCCAAAAACAATGCCGCCTTGTCTACAGACTATAAACGGCTGATGACACTGCAGAATGAGTTGGAAGATATGAAGAAATTCATTTGGACAATGCGTCCTCCCATTTCTGTTACTTTGGAAAAACCAAGCAAATCCAAAAGCAGACTGGTATCTGGACCTAAATCCAAAAGCAGGACTAAGCCAAGTAACAGTCAATCACCACAATCCAATTCACATCAATCGCAATCACAACAACAAATGCATAGCCTAAACTCATCCCAAAATCAACGGCAAGTGAATGGAAATTCGTTGGCAAATGAAGAAAGAAGGTTAGATCGCAAAAAGATAACAAAAAAAGTAGCTACTGGCAATAGTAGTAGCAGCAGTAGTGGCCAAGCAATGCGTCGCAAATCGTTGATCAGAAACAGCTGAACCAATAGAACAATAGGTAACAAAACTATTTGCTTCATTTGAGTACCATTGAATACTCGAGATTCGATTCAATGTTTTTTTTGTTCATATATCCTTATTGTTGTTTGAACTTTTTTTTCTTAAAATTTCACTTTTCTTTTTGAAAATTGAAAAAACAATTGTTGATTTTTGTTATTTTTTTTTTTTCATTTCTCTTATTTATTTATTTAAATGACAATGCAAATTGATAAATTTTTTGTGAGAGAGAGAGTATATTAATTATTCTGTGCAACATATCATATATGTGTAGTTATATATATAAATTTATACAATAAAGGAAAAAAAAAAAAACAATAAACACCACATACGTAGAATAATTTGTTGATGCTTCTTTGAAGCCTTTCATATATCTGAGCTTTTGAATTCTGTTCAGACTTTGAGCATTACAAAGCTTTCTTCCTGTATGACACGTACAATACCCACGCAGTTACAGACACAGAGACAAATACAGACCAACACAAAAACACTTGTGGGAACATTGTCAACACAAAGGCTTGTTGCCAATACAAGGATATCGGGCCAACTTGCCAAGTGGTGTTTGTCGGTTGATTTTTTTTTCTTTAATAACTGGCCAACATCTTTTCTCTTCCTGTGTAAACAAGTCCCTGTAAACGTTTGCAAACGTTTGAACTGGTTCGCACCGTTACCAACTCTTATTTGTTTTTTTTTGTAGATATTGAATTGGACACATAGGAGTTGGAATATTTTTTTTTAGGGATAGAGAGAATATTGTCTTTGAGTGTGATTAAAGTCAAGAAGTTTCTGAGTTGGTTCTTCTACACTTTGAACGTTAAGTAATTGATAAATAAATTAATAGAAAACAATATACAAGTGTTGATTATGATATTGTTCATCTGCCATTGATTCACAGGTATTTACAAATACTAAAGCATAGAAATACTGGAACTGGTTATGTGAGCTTTTCTGTAGTACTTACTGGGGTTATACAGGTTTTGTTATTTACAAATGTCCTATTTTTACACACACACACGAGTTACACGTATCGTTTTTCTACACAGGTTCGTTACCCACATAGCGTACAGAAAATGTTGACTTCTGTTCCTGGTTTCATAGATATGTCTATTACCAGTGGGTGTGGGTATACACAGGGATCCTGAGAATTTGAAGGGAGGAGAAAATGAACAAGAAGGTACGAATATACATAATCAGTTTGTGAACAACAATAACAAAAAACTAAATTTTGGAGGTACGAAATCTCCAACAAAATGAATATCAAAATATAATGCTGCAACATGATAAAAAATGATTCATATGTATGAATATTTAGGTCTTTGTTTACCCCACGGACTCAACATTTATATTTTATTTTTCTAGATTTAGTTGTTCGGTTTGAACATTTAAGAATTTTTGTTCTTTAATCAACATTTCGGCAAGCCATTCACCGTCGATTCAAAGATTTGTAATTTTTTGCAAGCTATAACTGGGTTTATAATCGTATTTCTCTTGTTTATTTGTGGTTATTTTTCCATAGTATCTGTTCGGATATCAAAATTGGTTCTGATATGAAGGTAACAAAGAACTTGGAAAAAGTGATGTGAAGTCATGAGTAAGGGTTTATTGATTCTGAGCCTGTCATTTGTTCCTTAAACACTGCGCATGGATAAAATAAATCCTACCATTTATTACATTTGACTAAATTCTGGGCAAAAGTCTAAGTACCCGAGAACGGTGAAAAGTTTAAGGTGTATTACTACTAATTGCTGGCTAAAATGGAAATGGGGAAAGATCCAGAGATTGAACAAAATTTTCATTCTCCGGCCTAGTCACAAAGTATAGAAGCACAGGGTTTAAGAACGTTTAAGATCAACGAGTAATGCATTTTAGTTATTGCAGAACAGCTTGTCCGTTTTGATTATAAAGTTCAAGTATTTATCTCCATGAAAAAAACTTTGGCAGACAATGATGTAGCACAAGTTTAGAAGGGAAACCAAAAGAGTTGATGTGTCAAGTGTGATAAAAATGGCCGTTAATGTACTCCAGAATCTCCTTCTGAAGCCAATACCAGATTTGGTTCATCAAAACCTGGTATCTACAAATCATCGATCTAACGAAAGCGATATGGCGTTCACGACAACACAACTTTTTTTTAACGTCTCAGTATAATTAAGTTTTCCATTTTTCAAATTCCAAATTTGGCTTTTGGGCTCATTCTTTTTGGTCATTTTACAGTTTGCTTTTTTTTTTTTTCCCATTCTTTTACCTACTAGATTTCGAGAAACCCCATTCCATCAATCTTTAATTTTGATAAAAATAAAGCCTTTGCAATTGACCTTCCTGGGCTTAATGCTTTCCTCCACGTCCAACAAAGATCCATTCTCATTAAAATGAAAACCAGAATTGATAATTGAGACACTGAGTCTTCAAGACTGAAATGCTGGTGAACGATAGTAGACTATATAAGTATACTAGCCTAAAGTACTATGGTGATGTGTTCTCCCACATGTTTTTCGACCCTTTTTTTCCTTCTTTGACTACTGCTCCACATACCCAAATCAACTTTGGTTCCAAAGCTTTGATGCTGAAGAAACATTTTTTTTTTTTTTTTTTTTAAAACCGTGTTGTTTTTTCTTGATGATTCTTATGTGATACTCAAATAATTGTACTATTTGTTGATAGATTTTTTTTTTTTTTTTTTTTTTCGTTTTGTCTTACCAACATTTAATTTTTAATTACCAACCAAATTGCAACATTTATGTGTGGAGAATCAGCTCACTTTAAACCATGCACAAACTACCAGACCGGCTGCGGTGGGCTATAATAAATGACCATATGTCTATGGTTACGAGGATCATCAAAAGGCACCCTGATCTTCTTGAAAACCCGGATCCTTCAAACGGCTGGACCTCACTTCACTATGCTGGATACCATGGCAGATACCTAATATGCGTGTTTCTCATTCAATCTGGACATGATCAAGAGAATATATCCCTAGACTTTGAACGCAATACGCCGCTTCATCTAGCAGCTAAACAAAATCAGGAACAAACAGTTCACTACCTCTCGCAACATCTTCGAACATGCCTGGACTGGCCTAATACCGATTTAGACACGCCGCTTCTAGTTGCTGCGAAGGCTGGCCATCAACCTTGTATTACCTTGCTTCTTGACTTCGGCGCAGATGTTGAAAAACCTGGGAAAGATGGAAACAGAGCTATTCATGTTGCTGCCGCTTATGGACACCTTAAAGCAATTAGAACGCTGGTAGAGAGAAAGGCAGATACTAGCAAGCCAAACAGTTTGGGCTGGAAACCTGAAGACTATTCTTATTCATACCAAGTCAAAGAGTACATTTCTTCACTCATTACTGAACGACGGAAAGCAGGCAATACCGTGAATCTAGGAACTTTATATACCCCATTTGCAAAACCTACACAGCAACAAGAAACCCCTTCGAAACCAAAGGTTATTGGCAAATCATCGCCAGGAACAGGCTCTTCTGGCGTTTCGCTTTCATCAGGAATATCATCGCCAGGTGCCAATGGTACTCCTGCAGCCGCTTATTCACCTGGGAAATTACCCACCACAAATCGTGCAAATGCCCCTTCGGCACCATCTCCTTTACATCATTCAACCATATTGAGCTTGCCTGTAGTGGCCAAACCCCAAAACTTTTATGTCCAACAGTACCAATATCAGGCTCAACACCCACCTCCGTCTGCCTTTTCTTTGCATTCAACTCCTGCGTCTTCTCCAAAGATCAAATCACAATCTGTGGCTAAACCACATTCGAAAATTGACTTAGCAAGTCCTCCGTCTTTAGAACAGTCTAGCAATACTCAAAAAGGCTTGCCTTTTGCTTCACCTAGTGTCTCAAGTTCTAACAATGTACAAAGTATACCCTCCACTAGCTCCCCACGCCTAGGCAATGTAACGAATACTGCTCAGCCGTCAAGTTCGTTGCCAATCCAAGCAGATTCTAATCAAAGCCCTTCTACCCCTAGACAGAATCCTAATATCTCTAATAACAACGTATCTAATGGCACTGCGCATTCTGTGTCTCCGCTCAAGCTTGAAAACAACAAGCCAGACGTTCATCAGCAACAAACAAACACTTTCAAGACCGCGCAAAATTCAAATCTCAACTCTTCGCCTAGCGATACTCCATCCAAAACACCGCCATTTCCAAACAGTTTTCAAAATGATATCGGAAAATTTGCTAAAACTTCGGTAGCGTCACATTTTCAGATTCAACCTCAAACACAACCCCAACAACCAATCCAAAATCAGCAGAACCCACAACAATCAGTCAATAACACTGGTATGCTGTTTGGACCACCTCTTCAAAGTCGAAGAAAAGAACCCATGCCACAAAGACCTGATCCAACTTTAAATTCGACAATAACGGGTTCACCTGTGCATCAGATTCCTATTGTCAAAAAGAATTCAATGCCGCAACTAAAAATGTCAGCACATCAGCAACAGCATCCTAAATATCTGCCGTTGAAGTCTCCTGGCACTCCACAGTTGCTCAAGTCATCGAAATCCGCTCAGTCTCTCAAGCCGACTGCTACGGCTCCGACTCCATCAAACTCAGACAACTTTCAGGAGTCGCCAAAACAAATCAATGGTGCTCATATACCCTCTACTGGAAACAGTCCTGTTAACTTTGGAAAATCTCATGTTTATAATAATCCGTACAAGAGTCCTTATCAAAACGGTCCTCACACGCAACATAGGCCTCAAGTGTCTCCACCACGACACGTTGCACCTAATCTTCCAACATCTAAGAGTATGCCATTGCTATCGGTTGATCATGAATCACGTAATTTGGGTTTGGGCTTTAATGAAAAAGCATTCAAAGGCTCTCCGCCTCCTCCAGTTCCTGAAATGCCATTTGTTTCGCTATATACCTCCGTGGACCAATCTTCCAAACCAGGGACTGTTAATTCTACAAGTCCTAATGCAAACTTAAAGAAACAGACTTCACACCCGCACTTGAATTTCAACACGGAAGCGCCCATAATACCAAAGCCACACCACCTGCATTCACAAGTGTTGCCGCACTTTCCTACCGATTTGGTCAAGCCTTTACAGTTTCATCCGAAAGCTCCGGTGCTGGGAAAAACCAGCCATTGCGAGTTGAATGATTCTTTGGAACCGGATGAGAAAAACGCCGCGCTTATGGGCTCGCTTTATAAATTGACCGCTGGCGGATCTGGATTTCGTCAAGCAGCTTCTACTTCTAATTTGAGTTTACCAAGCACTCAGTCTTGCCAACATTTGCTGGACCCCTTTGAGCCACAAAAGACTACCCAGTCAACAGTGCTATCGAACCAGAAGCTTGTTCGACAGCAAAAGCAAAAACAAGCTAATGTTAGCTCTCCTGATCAACCTGGGCTGTATGAGCTTGGCTCTATTCGAGGCAACAAAAGCATGCCAAACTTAGATAACTCGCTACAGGATGACAAAGACTTTGAAAAGCTCAAGCATGAATACCAAAAACATCATAGACAGGCCTATTACTCCAGAAAAAATTTAGATGCTTTGGCTTCTGAGCTGTCCCATTCTGATGTTTTATCTCTGTTTACTCCAAGAAATCCTCCTCCAATTCCACCAAAAAGGATTTTCCCTGAGGGAAAACCGATATCGCATAATAAAGAGTCAAAGCTCAAGCTTCAAGAAAAACCTTCAGACTTTGCGAGCTCAGCGGTGCCAGCTAATAATAATCATTACCCTGCTCGTGTTGAACCTACTGGAATGGGCCAACCGTTGTAAAAGCCTGAGCAACACTTGCAAAAACTTCAACAACAGTTAAACTAAAGCGATCAGGAAGGTGTTAATTCCAAATCGACCAAAAAAATTCACCGGAATGCAAATTCGGAGCGTTTGAATTCGTTTCATAAGACATTACCACAGCCAAATAGCAAAGTTTCTCCAACCATGACATTTACGCCTGGCCCATCAGTTGATTTCTTGTTCTGGTTTTCTAGCTTTCTCCGGCTTCATTCACAAGACATTGACTTGGAAGAGCTCTTCAGACTTTGCCTATTTTTGTCTACAGCAGGTTCCAACACTTTCCAAGCTTTCTAAAGTACCAAACAATCTGGATATACTCTGGAAAATCAGGCATTTATATGTGCTATACGATTTATTTATTTTTACGCCCCGGCCAAGGTGGCTTTTTTTTTTAAAATCTGCTGCAAAAAATTTGCAGTTTCACTAGCATTTCATTGAATTTTCGTCTAGCTTTCCGAGCTCTTTCTCAAATCTTGGAATGAATTTGAATAATTGAAGACATGCTTTGCACACATTTCAACTTGCACTGCTTTGTTTTTAATTGCCATTTATGCTTTGATATTTGGCAGTGAAGTTGCTAAAATAGCCTGAATACTTGTATATACATATTTATTACCATGAATTCCATTTATCACTATTCCTTAAATTTAAATCCCAATTTAGTTCCACGTAAAACTAGTTAATTTTTGACTAGATCTGCACTCCATCACATGATCAATAGCTTGTAGAAAAACATATTACGTCACATGATGATTACCAATCATTATGGATCAACCTTGAATTGTAAACACTGGCAGATAGCTTTTTCCTGATCTTTCAACTATATTTTCAACATTTCAGACAAACCTCAACAAGGAAACAAAACAGCATATATCAGAGGCCTTCCTCTTTTGTCACCAAGTTCACGCATTCGTTACATCTTACAAACGCTTACAACCATTTTTTCTAAATGAATGACAATGGTTCAAAACGAACATCTGAAATGGTTGGAATCGTCTAAGAGTTATATTCCCAACTTTAACCCGTTGACAGATGTGATTTCTATCGCCGAAGCTCAACGGCAACATCAGCAGCATGGTTCCAGCACCGAAGAGTATACGCTGCCAAGTGATTCATTAGCATTTCGACCAAATGATTATTCGGTGTTGGACTCTTTGGTCACCTCGCTGCCGACACCTTCTTCATCACTCCAGCGACCTGCGACCCAGACCAACGCTAATTCCAATAGTGACAAAGGATCAAGCACTTTAAATACAAACGTGTTTTTATCAAGAAATCCATCGGAAACCCGTCCTGCTGCTTCTTCTCGACGTAGGTTGTCAAATTCTGCTGACGAAGTTGTAGTGACGAAAGTCAACTCTACTCAAGTTTCTCGGGCTGACGTTGCCACGAGCTCCACGAGTTATAATGGAGCAACATCTTCAGGAACAAGGAGAAACCTTACTGCATTAGACTCTGAGTATTTGGCTCAAAGAACAAAATCTTCAAAAACCAGCCAGGAGTCATTCAGTTCAATTCATACGACAAAAAGTGGCGATAATAGCTTTGCACAAACTACACCTTCTGCTTCCAACACTTTAGAAACAACTTACGTTAACAAAAAGACCTCTAACCGTAGTCCAAAGACCACAGAAGCGAGTCAAACGAACGAAAACACTTCTTCCGAGGATCCTGCGCCACACACTTCAGCCGTCGAAGCCTTTTCGACTTCTTCTAGTTCCATTTTCAGGTCTACATTTTCAGGCCCTAAACCCTTGTTATCGATTGGAAGACAATCGACAAACACAAATTCAGCAAATAAAGCAAACGAGTCTTTTAGTTCTATTCAGTCATCAACTGTATCGCTTGAACGCAAAAGGCAGGCCAGCCCTACGCCTTGGGATCGCGAAAAACGCGCGAAAAATTTACCAAAGCCACCCGCGTTTCCAGCAAAGGATGAAGAATCAGATTCAGAAATAGAAGAGATTGAATTTCTTCCCAACAGCGGCCCAACAGATACCCACACTGATAAATCTCATAAAAACAACACATCTCAGACTCGTTTCAATGGCCATGAAACTTCACAGTCTCCAGAAAAAGCCAATAATAATTTTTCATCCTCACGCGGCTCAACTTCTGCAAACCCTAATGCCACAAATGAAGAAAAGGATTTTGACGATGGATTTCCAAATGACTTGGAGTCTGATATAGACTTTGAGCTTGACTCGTTATCATCTTTTTCTGAAAATCCAGACAATCCTGATAAAGCTCGTCGTTCAACAAATATAGAACCCAAGAAAAACCACAAAACACGAGCTGATAAACCAAAACCTGCAGCCTCACAGACCCGCTTCGGCAATAGCTTTTCAGACGACGACGAAGATGTCTTTGATAACATAATTATTTCACCCACAAACCCTCCCAATCCCGAATATCAAGCACCGAAATTGCCAGCAAAGCCCCAACAGAGCACTTTCAATGACACGGTATTGGGTAAACAGTATTCCGAAGCAAGGCATTCATTGGAATTCCTCGTGTCCCTTTTATCAAATCCAACACCAGGCGTTTCACATGATTCAATTGATCATGGTCTAAAGGAAATTACTGACAAGATTGGCAAAAAAATAGATGCCATGCTAAATTTACAGGAATTAGGGAACAATTCGCAATCACGTAACCAAAATTCCATGCAACCAATCAAAAAAGTTGAGACACCGCTAAATCAGCAAGTGATTGAAGAAGAAGATCCTATTCAAAAAGATTACGTTGAGGATGATATGGACAATTTCATTGATGACTCTGATCATTCATTTGATGAAATGGTTTGTATTTCCGGGACGCCTAGAAGAAAAGAAGATATATCAGCAGAAAGCGAGATCGACAGCTTGTTACAAGAAATCCCAGATGATGATGAGTTTGAGAGCTTGACCGAAATACATAATTTGAATAATGACTCCGCCGTTGATAATACCCTCAACTCTGAGCCCCAAATACTAAAAACAATAGAGCATCCTGTTGACAATTCACACATAATCAGCAATATGGACCGAGATTATTTGGAGGAATTGCCGACAGATATCGAGTTTGGGTTTGGCATGTCTGATGATGGAATCATGGAAATACCCGCCGATGAGATTTCAGATTCAGATTTTCGTCAAGCATCGCAATGTGTGCCGACAGAAGTGGAACAAAAGAACAAACATGCATGGACCGATGAAGTTTACCAAGTTCTTCATAAAACGTTTGGTTTACGCGAATTTCGTCCAAACCAGCTTAAGGCCATCAACACGACATTGGAAGGAAACGACGTTTTTGTTTTGATGCCTACTGGTGGAGGCAAGTCATTATGTTATCAACTTCCCGCTTTAATCACAAGTGGAAAAACAAAAGGTATTACTATTGTTGTTTCTCCGCTGCTGTCACTTATGCAAGATCAGGTTCAGCATTTGAAAGAAAAAGGAGTTCTTGCAGAAATGATATCCGGTGAAACCCCAGCAAGCATCAGAAAAGAAATTTTTAGACTAATTGATTCAGGCGAACTCAAACTGCTGTATTTGTCTCCCGAGATGTTAGACTACAGTGGTCGGTTCGAAGAAGTTCTGGCGACTTTGTATGCTCAAAACCGGTTAGCAAGATTCATCGTTGACGAAGCACACTGTATCAGTTCTTGGGGTCATGATTTCCGTCCTAGTTACAAGAAGATTTTTGATTTAAAGAAAAAGTTTCCCTCTGTTCCGGTCATGGCACTTACGGCTACCGCAAACAAAAAGGCACAAAAAGATATCATGGGGTGTTTTCATGATGAAAACAATACTACTTTTTTGATTCAAAGTTTCAACCGAAAAAATCTTTATTATAAGGTCCAGACAAAATCTAAAAACAGCGTGGAAGATATTGTTCGTCTTATTCAAACCAATTTTAAGCACCAAACTGGTATCATTTACTGCCTTTCGAAAAAGGACTGCGAAGACGTTACTCGATCTCTTATGGGCAAAGGAATCAGTATTGCCTTTTACCACGCTGACTTGGATACCGACGCGCGTAAGCAGGTTCAAAAGGATTGGCAATCTGGACGAACAAAGGTTGTTTGTGCAACTGTTGCATTTGGCATGGGCATTGATAAAGCTGATGTACGCTTTGTTATCCATCACACGCTGCCTCGAAGTTTGGAAGGATATTACCAAGAAACTGGACGCGCTGGAAGAGATGGAAACAATTCACAATGCATTCTTTTTTACTCAAGAGGCGATGCCCACAAGTTGCTGGGTTTGATTTCAAAAGACTCAACTTTGGATCAAAGCTCAATTCAACATCAAAAAGGATTGTTGAGAGAAGTCATTCATTACTGTGAAAACAAACATGATTGTTTGCGTCAAATTGTTTTGAATTACTTTTCAGAAAACTTTGATCCTCGCAACTGTAAAGGTACTTGTTTCAACTGTCAAAACAGGTCAATCTGGCAAGCTATTGAGCGTCCTATTGACAAAGAGGCCAGAGACTTGATGGCGCTGGTGAACGGTAAGCCCGGATTTATTACAAAAGCACAGTGTGTTGATGTATATAGGGGAAGTAAGACAAGGCTGATTACTGCAAAAGGATTTGACAAGCTGCCGAATTATGGCGCAGGAAAAAATGTGGAAAAGAATTTCATTGAGCGAGTTCTCACTGAGCTTTTGGCTATGGACGCGATCACCGAGATTGCCAAAAAGTCCAAAGGCTCGTCTTACTTTTCGACATACTTGACTACAGGACGGAACCAGTCACAGTTCTTCAACAGTTCTTTCAGGTTCAAACCATTAGCCGAGTACATTGCAATTAAGGATCCCAACTCTGCTGTAACAACATTTGACACCAGTACGCCTACCACCACCACTACTTGTGCTCCTCCACCTAGTAGTACTTCAAATATGCGTCGTGCACTTCATTCTACTGGATACGAATTCAATGCTAACGTCAGCACATCTAATGGTTCAAAAGCATCAGCTTCGGCGGCGGTATCTACAACTTTAAAAAGCAAAAGTTCTACCACATCAAGGAAGGCTACTAGGCCTGCTTCATCATCATCATCATCATCTTCATCATCTTCAAATACTTCAGTTTCTCTTTTGGAATCATACTTGACTCCCGAAGATGTGGACAAAATTCTCATTGTACTCGAAATCCAACGATCCGACCTTGCTTCGCAGCTAGGCGCTGACGACGAAGACATTTGCTCAGAGCAAGACTTGAAAATTTTGGCCGAGCATCTTCCAAAAGACATTTCGAGCATGAAAAAGTGTGGAGTTAATGTGCGCAGCCAACACTTTACTGCATTTTATCCTGATCTGAGAGAGATGATGAACAAGTTTCGTAAAGATTTTTCTATTCCTGAAAATGTTGTTGGAGGAAAAGTAGGAGGCGCTCAATCACCTTATTTCAAAAATTCATCATCATCATCATCATCATCCACAACAGCAGGAGCAGGAGCAGCAGCAAGAGGAGGACTTGCTTCTTCAAGAAGTACTAATAGACGTCTTTCATCTACAAGAAAATCTTCATCATTACCAAAAACATCAGTCATTAGTCGAAGAAATGGAAATGGAGGAGTATCAAAATCCAACAACAGTAATAGTAATAGTAGTAATAGTGGTGGTGGAGGTGGCCGCTCATCTTCTGCTCGTTCAAAAAGGATGAATCCGAAAATTTCAGCAATGCCACTTAGTTTTAGGTAGAGAAAGAGAGAGAGAGAGAAAATGTTTGTGGATTGATAGTTTGTTTTGCTTTTGTGTGTGTGTGTGTGAAATTTCATTTTTGTTTACATGTATTTATGTTATCATCATCGTCATCGTCATCATCATCATAATTATAATTATTCTCTTTATCATTAATATTAATTTTAATACTGTTTATAGACAAAAAAAAAAAAAAAAAAAGCAAAGTCGCCATCTTTTTATTATTCTTATTGTATATATTTGGTACTCTTTTCCTGTGAATATATAGACACACACTGAATTCAAAGTTTCAACAATAAAAAGATCCAAAAAGCAGTTGAACCATCAGGAAAAAAAAAAAAAAAGCAGAGACAACCGCAAGATGAAAAGAATTAAGGACGAAAAAAACAATAAAATTTATTATAAAATATTAATTCAAAATAAAAATTAAATAAGTAAAAATAAAGGGAAAAGGAAAAAAAAAAAACAAAAAAAAAAACATATATATTCTTCGTATACTTCAATGTTGTTATTTTTTTTTTCTTCTTCTTCTTCAGGTTGGTATCCTATTCTACAACTACCACAAAGCGCGACTACTCAATCACCACTCATTATTTAGCACCATTGGCATTCTTTCTCAACGATAAAGTGATATTCTGGGCCTCTGGCTCATCCTCGTCTTCCTCAGGAAGTCTGAAATCAACATAGTCCTCAGTGTTGAGACTCTCAGAAATCTCGCCCAAGGAACCCAAGTCACCAGGAGTCATGATGCCGGCACGGTCTCTGGGAGAGCCTGGAGCAGACAAAGGTCGGGTAATCTTGTTAATGGAATCGTCAAGGAATGGGTTGCTTTCATTGTCAAAGCTGTTGGGGTAAGCACGTCTAAGAGCGAGCTGGCGAGCCTTAATGTACTCAAGACCCATACGCTTCCAGTCAAGAAGGTCAGACAAGCGCTCAGTACGGTTACGCTGGTTGATACGCTGACGACGAGACTTGCAGGTAAAGTCAAACATAGAGTCAGCGAGCTGGTTGATAGAGTCATCGACACCCTTGGATCTACGGTCAACAATGTAGATACCGTAGTCGCTAGAGTTCTCAATGAGGTCCTCCATGTAGCAACCGAAACCAGACAAGTTGGTGGTGATAGAAGGAACACCCATGACAGTGCACTCTGCAGGAGTGTAGCCCCAAGGCTCGTAGTATGAGGGGAACACACCCAAGTGACAGCCACGAACAAAGTCGTCGTAATCAAGAGGAAGAATGGGGTTGTTGGAGTTGAGGAACTCGGGGTGGAAAAGAACCTTGACACGGTCAGTGGGATGGTTGAAAAGCTGGACACGACGGATCTGGTTCAAGATTGGATCATTCGAGTCGTCAACCATGTTGTGTGTAACGATAGGAGGAAGAGAGTTACGCTTGAGGGCATTGACACGTCTCTTCAAGAGGACCTTGTCAGAAGAAGTCAAAAGCTCGTCCAAATCGGGAAGCTCGTGAGAATCATTCTGTCTGGCGCAAAAGTCAAAGAGTCTTTGGCCAATGTTTTGCTGAACTTCCTTGACAGACTCGGAAAGAGCCTTGACGACAGCCTGGCCCTTGAGAGTCTCGTTGGTATAGCTGCTTGTAGCAGCAGGCATAATGATAAAGGCCACGACAGTCTTTGTGGAGCCAGCAGCCTTGAGCTTCTGGTTCAAGCGAGCAAGGGCCTCAATGTACATGTCGGCACCTTTGTTTCTGTATTCGTATCTACCAGCAATGAAGAAGTAGAGAGTGTTGTCGAGATCAAAGTCATAGTGGCCGTAAAAGTGGCCGCGGACAAACTCGTTAATCTTTTCTTTCTGGATTGCGTGGAGGTTTTGGAATTCGTGGACAGCAGAAAACTTAACAACGTTCAGACCATTGGGCAAGACGCCGTCGGGCTTTCTCTTAAGCAGGTGCTCAGCCTCGTAGGCAGTGATGTGAGACACGGTGGTGAAGACGTCGGCAGAATGGGCAGCCGAGCGCTCGATGCAGTATCTGTGGTAGATGCCACGCTTGCCGGCCTCAGCGTCGACATCGAACCACTGCAAGTTGTTGTAAAAGTCAACGGAGCCAGCACAGAGATATCTGCCCAGCAGGGTTGCGTGGGTAGTGAAAACAGTGGTAACGTCGATGCGACGCTTTCTGCAGAGAGGCAGGGCGATGCCGGCCAGCCACTCGTGGAAGTGGGCAATGATGGCGTGCTCTGTATCCTTGGAAGAGTACTCTCCGAGGAACCAAGCGACAATGTAGCCCAGAATGATGGCATCGTTGGACTCGGTATCACCATCGGGAGCAGGGATACCTGCGGCAGCCCAGAGATCAGTTTTCCAGTCGGCGAGGTTGTGATAGGCCGAGCCAATGTCGAAAAGCAGGACGCGGGGAGCACCGTCGATAAGCCAGCGGCCGTAGAGGTACTTGATACCACGGTCAGACATGGATTTCAAGGTCTCTACCATGGCTGGGTTAGTAGGAGTGAGCTCCTCGACCTCGATTGAGGCTGATTGTCTGTTGAGAGGGCCAATTAAGCAGTAGCGGTCTCTGTACTCTTTGGTGGTGACAGGGGCTTTTGATTTAATGACCGAGTAGATACCACCGACACGGTTAGCCACCTCAGTGGCGATTTCAAACAAGAGATGGTTTTCAACGTCACGACCCATTATAATGATAAGTTAATGTGATTTTAAAAGCAAGATGAATGGGTAGATGGAGGGGGAGAAAAATAAAGAAAGGGAGATTGAGGATTATAAAGTTCTGGAAAAAGAGAAAAAGAGAAAAAGTTAGTAAATGGAACAAGAAGGGGGGGAGTGGGATATATATATATATATATATATATATATATATATTTATAGGATTTGCAGCAACCAGATGGAGATTTATGTTGGGAGACAATTTCATTCAAGGTGAGGAAGGGACACAAACCCAAACTTTCACACACACACACACACACACTTTCACACACACATTCTCACACAGACACACACATCCAAAAATAAAAATAAAAATAAAAAATAAAAAATAAAAAATAAAAGGAAATGGGTGCAACAGGTCATATATCAACACACCAAACATGTCAAAAACCAGAAAAGTGTTGTACAGCCATAAAACAAAACTGTCCCAAGGGTTGTTTTATGGCTGCAAAAAAAAACAAAAAAAACAAAAAAAACACAAAAGTTACTTACAACACACAAAAGCAGTCGCGAGTGAGTTTTGAGTGAACCAGAAAATAGCGGAAAAAGGGCCGAGAATTTGCAGCCAAACGACGGCCGGGAAAGGCTGGTATTTATAGCAAAAAAAAAAAAAAAAGCAGTCCGTATTTTGTGGATTGAGAAAGGCCTTTTTCTCCGCATTTGGGCTTCTTTCACAGTGTAACCAGAAAAAATCCCCCCAAAAAAAAAAACATGCGTTGTGTGTGTGCGTCTGTTTTTGTGTGAGTTTTGCAGCCAACAAAAAAAAGTTGGTTGTGGATTGGACGCTGCGCTGCGGTGCAATGACACCCACCACCAAAAACCCCGCCGGGTAAACCTCTTTTTTGAGACTTTTTCCCCAGGTTTTTGGTCACATGGCCTGGTTGTGCTGGCATTTCCGACGCTGCCAGAAAACAGGCGGGCTGCTCAGAAACAAAAAATAAAGGGCTGCCCCTGCCGAGAACGCAGCATGGCCTGTTTTTTGGGGAAGAAGGAAGAGGTGGTGGTGGTGATTGAGTTTTAGGACATATTCTTCACAACCCTGGGGGAAAAAAGGGTTTGTTGTATATTAGAACCACTGGTGCCTGAGGGTCTCTTTTATATATATATATATATATATATATATGTATATATATATATAAACAACTGGCATTGTGTAGAAGCGAGTCCTACACACTTGGTTTTTGCCAGATGGAACACTGGCTACAGCCGCACGGTCAACGCACGGCTGAACCCTTTTGCAACTGTCACACACGTTAGTGACGAAGAAGAGGTGACGACCTTAGCTCGATGAGCATCACAAAGACCTTGTCAGCCTTTCCAGACTGACTACAGAGAGAGAGAAAAAAAAAAAAAACCCATTCATAACCTTTATATTTCCATCAGACTGAAAACCTTTTTTTTTCTCTCTTTCCAACTAACCAAATATATATACACCTTTCTCTCTCTTTACCCATAACCCACGTTCAGATATCATGATGACCAGCATAGTTCAACCAAGCTCCCACGTTGGGTTTGATTCAATCACTTCTCAGATCGAACACCGCCTTCTCCGCCGCGGGTTCCAGTTTAACATTATGGTCGTTGGCCAGTCTGGACTGGGCAAGAGTACGTTTGTCAATACTCTTTTTGCGTCCCACCTCGCTGAGACCTGCGGCCGCACCAGCGCTTCGGAGGACTTTTCTCGCACCCCAGACATTAAGGTTGTGTCGCACGTTGTCGAGGAAAACGGCGTCCGGTTGAAGATGAATATCATTGACACGCCCGGGTACGGCGACCAGGTGAATAACGAAAAGTGCTGGGACCCGATTGCCAAGTACATTAAGGACCAGCACTCTGCGTACCTCCGCAAGGAGCTGACTGCCCAGCGCGACCGGTACCTTGCCGACACACGCGTGCACTGCGTCATTTACTTTATCCAGCCCACGGGCCACGGGCTCAAGCCCATTGACGTGGTGGTGCTGAAGAAGCTCACCGAGACGGCCAACGTGATTCCGGTCATTGCCAAGTCGGACTCGCTCACCCTTGCCGAGCGCGACGCGTTTAAGCGCCGGCTCCAGGAAGAGTTTGCGTACCACAAGCTCCGGCTCTACCCGAACGACTCGTACGAAGACTATGACGAAGACGACCGCATGCTGAACCAGCAAATCAAGCAGCTTCTTCCGTTTGCCGTGGTTGGTTCGGAGCAGATGGTGGTTGTGGACGGCAGGGAAGTGCGTGGCCGCAAGCATCGTTGGGGAGTCGTCAATGTCGAAGACGAGAGCCATTGCGAGTTTTCGCACTTGCGCACTTTTCTGATTTCCACCCGGCTCCAGGACTTGATTGAAACGACTGCCCACATTCACTATGAGTCGTTTCGTTCTAAGCAGCTGATGGCGCTTAAAGGCAGCTCGGCTTCCACGGCCAGTCATGGTAATATCAATGGTGGAGGTAGTAATGGGGGTGGTAGTAATGGTGGCGGTGCCGGTGCCGGTGCAGTTGGCAGCAGTGTGACTAGCAATAACAATAGCCAGCAGCAGCTTGCTCCGTCTGGCTTACAGGCCCAAGCTGCTCCTGTCAGCATGGTTTTGCAGCCTTTGGCTTCGGTGGTTCCTACACCTGCCATGTCGCGCGCAGCTTCGCAGGCGCCTCTGTATAATGGGATGGGCAATTGAGATGGTGGCTGGTATCTTTGTGCTGTTTATTTATTAATTATTTATATGTATCGTGCTAGTTTATTAGAGAATGGATTGCGATCAATTGAACAATTGAAACTAATTGAAACTAATTGCGCCGTGTAAAGCGATGACGATGGTGAGGCTGATTACGATGCTGTTTATGCGCCGTGCACACTTTGTGGTTGTGCCGGTGACTCTGTCATCACCTTTTTTTTTTTTTTTTTTTTTTTTTGGGCTGCCTAATCCAGCAGCAAACCAAGAAAATAAAAAAAAAAAAAGAAATAGTTTTGCAGCACAAACACATACACATACTGAGATATATACATTCACATGTACCAAAAAAACAAAAAAAAATAATAATATAACAACTAATTTCCGCCAATCAACAATTTCCATCGTATTTGTAGGCCAACATTTGCTTATTTCTCCTTCAGGTCCATCTGTTTTTTTCATTTTTCATTTTCCAATTCTCGGAAATATTCCAAAGCAAAAAAACAAAAAAAACAAAAAATAAAACACGGCTGGATAGGGTTTCGCACAGCCGCATGTAGATCACCTTTTTTTTTTTTTTTTGTCATGACTCTCTCTCTCTCTGGTGACTTGTACAGACTTGGACACAGGACACTCCAGCCGTAGAGTTTACATAAATGTGTATACATATACACACACACACATACACACACATTCTTGCTTCCAAAAATGGTTACGTGGATTTCCCCAATGGGCCCTTTTCTCTCATGTGTTCCTCTCTACCTCCCTCCCTCTCCCCAAAAATAAATAAAAAAAAAAAAAAAAAAAAAAAAAAAAAAAAAAA
>JAKTYL010000217.1:0-19782 GCA_030578715.1 Magnusiomyces tetraspermus
TTTTTTTTTTTTTTTTTTTTTTTTTTCACTTGCCTTGCTTATTTTTTTTTTTAATACAGGAAGAATTAAAATAAATATAATCAAACCGAAACGGTTAAATTGATTAGTGCACAATCGTAAAATTTGACGATTCTTAATCTACGAAAGCCGTCTTTGGAGTAGAAAAGAGAGAGAAAAATAAATAAATAAAAGAAAACGATTAGAGATTTAAAAAAAAAAAATAAACAAAAATAAAAAATAAAAAGAGATCCAAGAGAGATTTTGATAGGTATCGTCTTGAAAGAAGGATTTTCGAAAAAAGATATTTGCGAAAGACGTCATCATGTAATAAAAATGTAAGAAGCACCAAGAAAACAGGTTACTGTTTTAAAGCACAGCATAAAGACGGTACCACGTTGGTACTGCTTCTTCAAACCGACAAACCGTGATACCTTGGCAAGCTAAAAAGTATATTCAATACCGTGGTTTATTTGAGAATTGAAAGAACCAGGTTAATATACATCATGATTATTACTTCACAGAGAGTAAGCTTGGAAATAGGATATTGGACTAGCCCAGTTTGTAGATTGATTGAATCAAACCATATACATCCCAAATGGGTATACCAATGAAAATGAAAAAACCCAACGGATTTTACTGTAGGGATATGCCATTTTCTTAGACTCTACTAAGATCAGAAGATTTATTTCATAATATACAAGATCTTCTTGACTTAAATCTCAACGGCTTATTTATTATTATTTATATTATTTGGCTTGATTTTTTTTTTTCAAATCTAAACATTTTTACCAATGTCGCTTATTTTATGAATTTACGATTTTCCTGATTCTTGTGCCAAAGAATCAAACAGCAACAGTATGGTATTCAATCTTCAGAACTTCAAATGGAGCACTCACAGCCAAGACCAAATTCATAAAAATATTATTACAGCTATTACAACCAAGGCTCACTGCTTCTTGAGGAAGATATTGAGTGAGCTTCTGCAAAAAAAAGCTGTGATAATTATAGCCTCTCATTTCAAATGAGATGAGTTACGATAATACGAAAAGTGAAGTTATTGCTTATAGATCTAGGTTTGGCTGCCCAGTTAACTTGAAATAAGCACAAGTGCATATACATTTCAATAACTCTTTCCCACTTTAGAGATTTATTGGTCTCCTTCAACCTGTGAATCACAGAGTTCCGACTCTGTGAGATCTAGAAAATATGAACAAAGAGTAAATGTTTTCTACATGTCGATAGAGCAAAAACTTGATACTATCTTCCCTCTTTGATATTAAAGTGTTTTTTAAGCGTTTCAAAGTAGTATTTTTTCCAAGAACTATCTTCAAGTGGGTACAGACCCAATGGCTGGCAAATGCTTTGAATCAAACACGAAACCAGAGTGCTGAATACACAAATACAGAGCATTTACTGCCAAAAAGCAAAAACCCTCGACTCACCAATACAAACCAACTACCACCAAACTGTCTCGTTTTCGCTACGTCATGAGCACGTGACCCAATTGATGATTTGTTCAAACCTTTTTTTTTTTACTTTTAACTAAATAATATTTCATTGTTTTTCTGCTTCACCACTTTTTTTTTTGCTCATTGTCAATCCTTCATCTCCAATGAGCTTTTCTATTCCCCAAAACATTCCGGACTTTTCGTCTGCGGCGCGTGATATTGAGAATAAATTATGGGCTGCCAAAAGCTCGGACAAGCAATTGCCGCTTTATAAAGACAAACCTTATGGAATTGACTATACACATAGCTCGCGAGTCCAAAAGCGTCGGAAGATGGTGTTGTTAGTGGCTGTTGGCGCCATCTTCTTTTTGCTTTACCGGTTTGGAGGCTTCGATGGTAGTCTTTCTGACTTCTCTTTCATGAAACGCAATGCGGTGTCGTGGGATCAACGACGTGATGCCGTAAAGGAAACATTCAAGCGTTCCTGGGCTGGCTATGAGAAGTACGCCTGGGGCAAAGATGTATATCACCCGCTTTCGAAATCGGGTACTAATATGGGCCCCAAACCTCTGGGCTGGATCATCGTTGATTCATTGGATACCATGAAGCTGATGGGCTTGGATACCCAGCTCGCAAAAGCTCGAAAGTGGGTTAAGAACGAGCTTGATTACGATATGGATTACGAGGTTAACACTTTTGAAACTACTATCAGAATGCTTGGAGGTCTCTTGTCAGCACACTTTCTTACCCAGGACGATTTGTATTTGGACAAGGCCACAGACTTGGCTAAGCGTTTGATCACTGCCTTTGATTCACCAAGTGGAATTCCATTCGCATCTGTAAACCTTCACACTGGTGT
Organism: Magnusiomyces tetraspermus; assembly: GCA_030578715.1. NCBI lineage: Eukaryota > Fungi > Ascomycota > Dipodascomycetes > Dipodascales > Dipodascaceae > Magnusiomyces > Magnusiomyces tetraspermus. The sequence continues at coordinate 2,308 of JAKTYL010000217.1, forward strand.
TGGTGTTCGCTCTCACGCAGACATGGGTGCTAGTTCAACTGCTGAAGCAGCCACCTTGCAGCTAGAGTTTAAATATTTGGCTAGGCTTACAGGCGAGACTTTCTACTGGCACAAGGCTGAGCAGGTTATGGCTGCACTTGATAACAACCGTCCTGACGATGGATTAGTTCCAATTTACATTCATCCTGACACAGGCAAGTATCAACCCTCCACAATCAGATTGGGCTCCCGCGGTGACTCTTACTACGAATACCTTATTAAGCAATACCTTCAGACCAAGACCGAGGAACCTATTTACAAGGCCATGTACGACGAGGCTGTCCAAGGCATCAGAAAGCGTATGGTGGCTCAGTCTGAACCCAACAAACTCACATATATTGGCGAAATCATTCCCAATGATCCTAACTTGTCACCCAAGATGGACCACCTGGTATGTTTTGCTGGTGGCATGTTGGCGCTTGGTGCCACGGAAGGCAAGCCTCTTGAGTCTGCTCGCCGCACCAAGTGGACTGCTGCACAGGAAGACGAGTTTCAGTTGGGCATGGAACTTACGCGTACCTGTTACGAAATGTACAACCAATCAGTCAGTGGATTGGCTCCCGAAATTGTTCATTTCCATGACAAGCCAGGTACCTATTCCCGAGACTTTGAGACTAAGTCCAACGATGCACACAACTTGCAGCGTCCTGAGACTGTTGAGTCATTGTTTGTCTTGTGGCGTCTTACCAAGAACCCCATCTATCGTGAGTGGGGCTGGAAAATCTTCCAGGCATTTGAAAAGCATACTCGTATCAAGGGCGATGCCGGTTACACTTCTTTGAACAATGTTGATGAAGAAGTTCCACCACTTCGTGATAATATGGAATCTTTCTGGCTTTCTGAAACTTTGAAATACCTCTATCTGCTTTTTGATGACAATGACCATGGACTTGATTTGTCAGAAGTGGTGTTCAACACAGAGGCTCACCCATTCCCCAATTTCCGTATGAGCTCAGTTTACAAGACAGGCTGGGAAAGAACAGCTCGTGGTGAGCCAATCAAGCTTATTCAAGATGAACACGATCTTGAGGCTGAGGTAGTAAAGAAGACAATTGTTGTTGAGCAGGTGGCTACGAAGATCGTTGAAGTCCCAGGTTCCAAAGAAAAAGAAAAAAATTAATAATAGTGTCTTAGCAAGGTGGATTGTTTTTATTGATGAATAAGAAAACTGTGTTAAATATTTAGTTAAATTAAAAAAGAGAAGTAAAATGATTTGATGTGAAAGAGCAATTCTGATAAAAATAATTTACTATTTTGAACCATTCTATAATTTAGGATGATATTGAACATATCACTATTTAAGTCTCGACTTTGAACATTTTTTTCTTCTTTTTTTCTTTTGCCCTTGTTGAGATTCATTCAAAACTAGTTTAGGTTTTTCTTATTGTGTATCTGTAGCCACAAACAGACACAAATATTTTTGAGGCTCCTAGTTTTGATACATGCCACAAATACGTCAAAAAAACGAATTTTGCAAGTATAGTAATTATGTCCAGCCATATACATATATGTTGTTTATAAGTGTTAATTTTATTACTTTTTGAGGCAAATATTTAATTTTAACCAATCAAGTGGATGGCTTCTATAAACAATTTGAAACTTATATTACTTATTTTTGTTTATTTTTGATCGCAAGAAATATATATTGAAAATAAATAAGGTTTTATATAAGTTATATAAATATTTGATTAATAAATAAATTGTCTGTAAATGAAATAAAAGTCAGTCAGTATATATAACAAATAAGTAAATAATAATTAAGAAAGGATCAATATACATGTGTAAAAAAAAAGTTTCAGTTGAGCAAAAACATATCCTAAAGCTGTTGGCAATAATAAAAAAACAAGCATTTGCAAACACTTTTTGTTTGTTTCTTAGCACCAGAACTAGGATAGCAGGTTGATTTCTTGAGAGGGGGAGAGAAAGAGGTAGAAATCAAAAACAATAGGAGTAAGGTAATTATCTTAAAAAGAAGGGTAGCCATGACTGTATTTGTAGCCAGGCTCAGCTTCAGCTTCCGGTTGAGCATCACGCTTGACTTTGAAAGAAGGATAGCCCTTATTGTACCTAAAGCCAGGCTCAGCCTCGGGTTCAGCTTCAGCTTCACGCTTGATCTTGAAAGAAGGGTAGCCTTGATTGTACCTGAAACCAGGCTCGGCTTCAGCTTCAGCTTCCGGTTGAGCTTCACGCTTGATCTTGAAAGAAGGATAGCCCTTATTGTACCTAAAGCCAGGCTCAGCCTCGGGTCCAGCTTCAGCTTCCGGTTGAGCTTCGCGCTTGACCTTGAAGGAAGGGTAGCCCTTATTGTACCTAAAGCCAGGCTCAGCCTCGGGTTCAGCTTCAGCTTCACGCTTGATCTTGAAAGAAGGGTAGCCCTGATTGTACCTGAAACCAGGCTCGGCCTCGGGTCCAGCTTCAGCTTCCGGTTGAGCTTCGCGCTTGACCTTGAAGGAAGGGTAGCCTTGATTGTACCTGAAACCTGGCTCGGCTTCAGCTTCAGGTTGAGCTTCGCGTTTGACCTTGAAGGAAGGGTAGCCTTGATTGTACCTGAAGCCAGGCTCGGCTTCAGCTTCAGCTTCCGGTTGAGCATCACGCTTGACTTTGAAAGAAGGATAGCCCTTATTGTACCTAAAGCCAGGCTCAGCCTCGGGTCCAGCTTCAGCTTCCGGTTGAGCTTCGCGTTTGACCTTGAAGGAAGGGTAGCCTTGATTGTACCTGAAGCCAGGCTCGGCTTCAGCTTCAGCTTCCGGTTGAGCATCACGCTTGACTTTGAAAGAAGGATAGCCCTTATTGTACCTGAAACCAGGCTCAGCCTCGGGTCCAGCTTCAGCTTCGCGCTTGACCTTGAAGGAAGGGTAGCCGAAATTGTATCTGTAGCCAGGCTCAGCCTCAGCCCCAGCTTCACGCTTGATCTTGAAAGAAGGATAGCCCTTATTGTACCTAAAGCCAGGCTCAGCCTCGGGTCCAGCTTCAGCTTCACGCTTGATCTTGAAAGAAGGATAGCCACGGCTGTACCAGTAACCAGGCTCACGCTTTTCCAAATCAGAATTGTCGATATCCAAAGAACTAGCATTAACAAAGTAGATGAACTGGTGAGTAGAGTTGTAGACACCGATGGCGAGTTCATCGGGCGAAAGACTGATAGTGTTGACAACCTCAAGCCCATCAAGGACATTCGGAAGAGGCTCGTTGGGAACAACCTTAGATTCAAGGAAAGCTGAAGAAAGGGAAGCCAAGTAGACGAAAGGAATAAGCATAACAGAAGTGCTTGTTTTCATTTTGTTTTGAAAAAAAATAAACAAATAAGTGGGAGAAATTGAAAAAGGTGTAAGAACGAATGAGTATTGGAGTATTAAAATTAAGTGTTTAAAGGATTGGAGGAGTTTTAGGAAATTGTTGCTGTGTTGGTGTTTTGATGATGAAAAAAAATATTAACTGAAGGAAACTAAACCACTTATATAGTTTTCAATCAAACAGACCCAGTTATAAAATAATACAGATATCCAATAGAAGATAATGTTTTACTCGAAACAACAATAGGACGTGTGGAGGGAACATAGCTTTCAAAGTCGTTAGTAGGTGAAAGGCTGCAACCACAAGTGTACAGAATGGTTCAATGACTTCCCAGTTGGGATACCAACGCCAGTGTAAATCTAAATCAACGTCTTATTTAAAATATCTATTAGGCAGGGCATAAATAAAATTGTGTATATCTTCAAAAGTAGGACATCCAAGATTTAAAACTTCATTTAACTGGGGAGGCCATCGAAGAGATTGATTTAAAGAAAAATAAATGACGATTTTCATGATATATTATTTTAATATTGACTCTTTAATAAGCTGGATTGGATATCTATTGTAAGACTTGCAGCAAATAGAGTCTGAAACTGCATGGAAACACAAATCATAAGCGGAAGGTATAGTTCTTTGAGTAATTTACTTAAGAGCTTATAATGATTGATAATTCCAGTACGATAGCTTGCATTTTGAATTTCTTGGACTTCGAGGTCTCGATCTTTCCAGTACTAAACAAACCAAAGGTAGGCAGATGATATGTGTTGTGATAGGCTAAGTTGTCGTTGCATGCGCTTGAAAGCGCTTATAGTCGTGTGTGCTCTTAGCGTATTAGCCAGGGACTAATTAGAATAGTTCCTTTTTGGGAGCTTAACGAGCCAAGTTGCCACAACTAGTGATTTATAACCATTTTCGTTTAACTCGAATATTCCAATAATATTTTTCTTAATTTTCGGCCCATGAAATTTATATTGAATTAAAAACTCTTACAAAAAATGTAATAGGGTCGAGTTATGAACCGATTTAGTATGCTCGGTTCATCTTGGTTTTGCTGTATTTTCTACTTATTTTTCAGTAAAATGTGTATATCTGGCATTCTCTTTTGATTTTAGTTCTAAAATTCAATGACTCTCGGTTTCAAATGATCTTCATTAAATTCTCTACTATATTCCTGTTTTAGTAAAATTTTCCGGAGATTTAACTTTGATTATATAGCTTATAGATAATGCAGTTTCAATCACAATTATACATATATCTACAATTCAAGTTATGTTTTAGCATATACAATTTTAAAAAGATTTATTTCGAATAGCGATCATTGATTAAAAATTATACAATTGTCTTTTAATACAAATAAAGAAGAAAGTAAATAAATAAATAAATAAAATAGTAGAATACTATGTAAATAGTCTTCTAATTTAACTTTTTTTTTGAATAAACCAAAACATCCAGATGCTCAAACCATCAAGTTTCAAAAATCACTAGGAATACCAGTCACCTAGTTACTTTTTTTCAACTGCAGGAGTCACGAAAGCTTTTGCAAATTATAAGTTGCCTTCCTTAGCTTTTAAGGAAGCCATAGTGACAAGGTAGATGACAGAGTGAGTGCCATTAAAAAGAGAGATTGGGTAAAGCCCATCAGGAACCTCGTATACACCCAAAGTTTCTGTACCCTCGATAGATGCGGGAAGAGGACTGCTGAGTTCAACAGACTCGACAGCTGGCGTAGCTTTGTCAGAGGGTTCAAGTGCGATAGGAGCAGCAAAGGCAAGAGTAGCCAAGGAAGAAAGAATAGTAGCAGTAGAGAACTTCATTGTGAATAGTTTATTATAGATTGATCGTCGAATGGACGGGAAAGCGTTAGAAGAAAAAGATTGTGTGTAAAGATGTTAATTGACTGTAGATAATGAATGAAAAAATAAAATTGATTGGGAAAAATGCCTTTGTATTTATATAAAAATTATTGATACTGACAGGGTAGTTTAAAACCCTACGATTCGCGGGGTTTCAATTGTACTGAGGTAAAAGCAATAAGTGGCTTTACACTAATCGTCTCATCAAAGCAAATGCTCCAAATAAGCTACTTCTATTATATCAAAACAAAGCTAGAAACTAGAACCGAAAACCGAATGCAAGATTATAAAATATAGTTACGAAATTAAAAAGATTAAGTAAAGGACCAATAGCCTAACCCTAGGACACTGTTGTATTTTAAATATATTTTTCTTGAATTATCACACTTGAAGTTACTTCTACCCAAGAGTCATCCTATCTTGGTCTAAACAAAAAATGAAGATTTTTGGTTGGGGCTCCCTGTTAAATTAATTGGGATAATTGGATATCGAAAATATCAGATATTTTGACAGGCCCGTTGAAGCATCTTTTCAGCCTACTTGAATATACTTTTCAGTATTGTCTTTTATTATATTAAATAATTTTTCAGACAAAACAACTTAAATAACAAGGAAGGAGGCTTCCTAATTTGATCAATATTTCTGTAAAAAATATTAATTATTATAACTATCTTCATTTTACTAAATAGTGAACTTGAACTTCAAAATTATAGACGAAAGATATCAAGGATGGGCAAAGTGCTCGCTAAGCTCATTTTCTTCTTCTAACGTTTCATACTTGGTGGGTGATTTTTTGAAATCAAAAACTCCGTATTTTCCAAGAAAATACATCCCAAAAATAGCTAAACACATGAACAGTAACGCTGCTAAAACAGTCAAAGTAGTGAATCCTTCTGGCATATACGGGGCTTGAGAGTTTTTCCCTCTCAAGTCTAAAGAGTCACTCACATTGGCAGCAGCATTGCCTATATATGGAGTATTTCCAAGACGGCACATTTCATAATGAGCCTCAGGAACTTTTACGGTTTTCAAGACCTGTTGAGGGGCTTCGACCAAGATTGCAGCAAGGCCTTGACTTAAGTGCCACTCAACATGACAATGAAAAAACCAAACACCAGGATTATCAGCAACAAAACGAAGAACCAGACTTCCCATAGCATTGACATGTGCAGTGTCTCTTCTCATAGGTACATCTGGAAAATCATTATCATTTTTAGAATCAAAAGGAGCCGGTAAATTGTTGCTAGACTTTTTGGATCTGTGAATCACTTGGAAATTGTGACCATGCATGTGAAATGGATGACTACCTGGATCATTGTTGTTAATGACAATTTGAACAGTTTGCATGTGCTCAAAAACAAGAGGGTTGGTTTGTTCGCCATATATCTTAGGGTTATTTATCATGCTTTCTGGAGCCGACAAAAGTGTGTAAAGAGATGGAACTTTGGGTGTATTATAAGTCACATTGTTGAAAAAAGCGTAGTTTATGCCGTCTGCCAGATTTTTCATTGAAACATTAAGCGTGAATTCGACATCTGGATTCGGATACAACTCAGCATCATCGAAAGGAACAAGATCCATATCATCAACTGCTTCAATATCGTTCGAAGACTTAAAAGGAATTTCGTAATAGTCATGTGGAGCAGATTTGTTGTACTCTAGCCAGTTGGTAGTATTAAGAGTCTTGCAGTTTTCAAGACTGTCAAAACTATCTGAATCAAATACAGACACAATAGCGTAGTTTTTGTCCATATATTCCTTAGTCTTTAACAAAACGGCGTAACGCTGAGCAGGAGTTAAAAACAATTTTTCTGCCTTAGTTGGTTTGACGTAAACACCATCAATTTCAACAATAGTAAAGTCATGATCCTCAAACCACAAGTAAATGTTTCCTAAAGCGCCAATATTCATAATATGTAGTAAGTAAGTGGTATTAGGCTTTACAACAACAGAAACGTTCATGCTCTCATTGAAAATCAAATACTGAGGCACCGGCTCTGCACCACTTGGATTGTTAGGATTCATAAATTGTTTATCTAAATCGTCCATAAGGTCATCGTACCAATCTGAAAGAGTGAATGTAAGCTCTTCATCATACATGTCGGTGAAATAAGCATGTTCGTCATGAACAATGAAAGGTGCTCTATATCCATCAGGGTATTGACCAGAAACATGTGAATGATACCAGTAGGTGCCATTCTGTTCAGCTGTAAAATCATATGTAAAATTAGCACCTGGTGGGATTGGACACTGGTTAACGAACCCTGCACCATCCATAGAATTTGTCTTGTTTTGATAAAGTCCATGAAAGTGGATAGCGGTACTTTTATCTTTTAAACCGTTGTAAACATTGAAAATCACTCGATCGCCTTTGTTAACATTTACCTGAGGTAAAGGCCATTGATCGTTAATTCCAACAACCTTACGCTCATGCTGACCCGAAGGATTGGCAGAAACCCAAGAAACGTTCCAGTCAAAAACTCGAGTAGCTGCTTGGCAAGTACCCACAAAAGAAAGCGTCAGTGATGTGATTGGAACACTTGGTCTCATTATATGAAAGCTTTGAATTTAACGAAAAAAAAAGTTTTGCAATTTTACATTATTATCTTTCAGTTTTATTCATCAAAGCCGAGTTCAATGCTTATAAATGCAATTGATAGTATAAATGTGTAAGAAACAAGCACGGCTGAACTATTTAATGATCCACCAATCTACAGTTTTTGATGGAATTGCAATTGTAATGACGAATAAGTCATGAAAGTAACAGTGTTTGTAGTTTTTGGGTTGCTTGAAATTAAACAAAAGATTTTTGAGTTTTCAAAAAAAACCTACCACCTGTAGCTTTAAGTATTTTAAAATGCTCGGTAGTGAAGAGAAAAGTAAATCTGAAGCCCAGGTTAGTGCTAGTTGGAACCTAAACAGTACTTCACATATGCTACATTCTTTTAATCAGAACTAAACAGCAAGCCACCACAAGAAAAACTTAATGGTACTCAGTATGCTTCAACAAAACATTGGCACTTTACAGGTGTGTTTCTTGAACCCCAATACTGTGCTCATTGCTACCAGTTTATTTGTGTGAAATTAGCATGATTTCATTTTTGAGCGCAACGCTTTATGCCAAAATCAACTCACTTTGCACGCTCGTTTTAAGCTACAAAAAGAAATATTTGGAAAAGCATATTACTACTCAATTCTATACTAATCAAGGTTTCACCGTTATATTTATTTTAGTATTTCTTTGGTATAACTGTATTTTTTTTTAATCAAATACACAAATAATAATATTGACTCCTTGTTTTCCTCGTATACTCCAGTTTTTTTTCTTTTTACTTGTTGAAATCCGAAAACGGGTAGTAAACAAGGTTTTTTTTCGATAAGATGTTTTCAGTTAATCGGGGGGGGGGGAGAGAGAGTAAGTTCGATGTTATTTGGCCAACTACCTAGTTCGTTGTTCTTTATCTGATGAGTACATCATTCAATCGGAGAAAATTTAATTATTAATTTCAAGGGTGAGAAAATAAAAGAAAGTATCTCTTAGGCGTGTTTTGAAATAGTTTAAAAAAGACAAAATATCATCAAGACGTAAATGATTTTTTTTTGTAGTATTTAAGAATGTGAACTATGTTTCAGTCTGTGAAAAAAATGTATTAGGGCTAGCGTTTTACTTTTGGCCCAACTAGCCAAGGGTTATTGTCAACTCATTAATTTTGACAGGCATTAAAAATAAAAGAGAAAAAACTAAGCATGTGCAGATATTTTAGTAGACAAAAGATCCGATAAACGAGTAAATCGTAAGGCAAATGCTGATGGTTAAGATTACACCTTCGTATTCTCAAGGCAGGCCTCGGGGTTCTGATGAGTTCCCAATCAGGAAATTCTGTATGTAGTATTTGCCAATAGCCTAGCTTATTTGTAAACTATATTTTTATTTTACAAACACAGATATGTACACATTTGTTTTTTATTTAATTTTATTTGATGTTATTAATAAATATAACCCTGGTTATGAAGCTTCTCTATTTTTGTTATTCGTAAAAATGCTAGTTTTTAAGGACTAAAATGTGGAAGAATTTGTTTGAATGGTCCTACGTTTGTTAACTGGTAAACGTCATAAGCCTGCCTCGAAAAGTGTGGTTTTGAGTAAGTGCAAGTATGACATGATTTGTTGAAAGTAAATTTGTAAATATAATGGTTGAGTTAACTGTAAATGCTCACAAAACATGTTGCAGATACAGTATCAAATTCATCAAACAACGCGAACGATAGATCAACTTTAAACGTGCATTGTTCAGTGATAATGTGATTATTTATTATAGATATTAAAAATCGATGTGGCTATTATTTACACTTTCAGCGTTCACTGTTTCAAAGAATAAGTCACAAGCTTCTTGTACCCGTCCACACTATCATAAAGCTCATCGACTGCAACATGTTCATGATCAGAGTGAGCAACATGAATAGATCCAGAGCCATACAGGTAGCGTTTGAAACTTCCTTTCAGGTATGGAACGTCAGTGGTATAAGAAACTGCGATGTTTTCGAATCCTGGGATATTAGCGTCAAGCACTTGAGCATCAATAGTATGTACTCCTTCAACTGTTAATCTGCCAACAGGTTCACTTTCAGCCGCAATTTGTTTCACTATCTCCAAAACCTTTGGAGAATCTCTTGCGGTTCGAATCATGACTGATGCCTCTGCTTTTTCAGGAATCACGTTCACTGTTGTCAGATAGTTTAAAGTGGTTAGATCTAAACATTTCATTTGGTACAATGAGAAAAAGACAAGTACTTACTTGCGACACCACCGCTAATGAGTCCAACATTAACGGTAGAATCGCCTAAGATTTCACTTTTAGGCAACTCAGTATGCGATAGTTTGTGTAAAGCCTCAATGAGGATCGATGTTGCGTTTATTCCTAGTTCTGGGTATCCGGAATGACTAAGAAAATTAAAATAAATCCATTGGTTAAAAAGATGATTTTGATAATGCTGGAAATTTCACATCTTGACATGTGTATATAGAAGGAAAAAGGGTACTTACGCTGCTTTTCCGTGAGCAACATATTGAAACAATACCATTCCTTTGTGACCTACGCACAGCTTCATTTCAGTAGGTTCTCCAAAGATAACAGTCTCCCATGAGTTCACTCCCAAGTTGTCATTGGCAAATCTCATTCCTGGACCTCCAACCTCTTCGTCAACAACAAACAATAATCCGACATCAGAGTCAGTGACTTCTTTGCTAGCCAGTAGTTCCTGGTGAGCCACAACCATTGCAGCTACACAGTTTTTATCGTCAACCGAGCCACGGCCATAGATTTTGTCGCCCTTTATTTCATATCCGAAATAGGGAGGTACGGTATCAATGTGTGCAGTCAAAAGAACTCTCGTGTCTCGGGTATTTCCTTTGTATGCATAAAGGTTGGCTCGCTCTCTACCATTTTTTTCAGGAACAGCTTGTTGCTCAACGGTGTACCCGAGCTTTTCTAAATACTTTTTCAAAAACTGGCCCACAGATCCTTCTAAATTGACGAGGAACAATGATAATTAGATTATTATTTGAATAAAAAAAAGTATGGTATCGGGCCTAACGATGTGGAAAATGATAATTGCATGCTGAACTAAGAAACTCTGACAAACTCAGATTACAGACGTGATGATATCACAATTAAGAATAGGGTATCATTTTGGTAAGAATAATATAGCGGCCAACTGATTGGTTCTTGCCGGCTTTTAAATCCACACTATTATTTCAATCATGATATAAAAAGTGAAAAGGGTTCATCATTTTTCAACCACCATAAATAATTCATCAAACATACCGTCTCCAGAAATAGATTCAATTTCGATAAGATCTTTATGGAGAGTGAAAAGCTCTTTTCGTTCACCATTGAAGTAAGAATCTAAATATATTCAGATCAAGCCAAGAAGAATAGTCAATAACTGGAATCACTAACATTGAAAACGGTCAAACAGATCAAATCAATCAATACCTACCGACGTCAACAACCATTTTTGAAACAATTGCGTTTTGATTTTCACAGAGTTTAATGTTATTAGAAGAGTAAAGTGCTGATATGAAAAAGTAAACGTGGTGGTGAAAGTTTCTCGTTGGTGTTTTTTTTTTTTTTTTTCAACTAAAGATAACGATAGGTCACTTGACTTGACAAATAAATGTGGGGTTCTAGTTAGTAGATTGTACCATTCATTTAGGTCTGTTCGAAGAGTCGGGTAAGCCACATGGTAAATAATGTATATGGCTTTTGGATTCACGATTCTTAAACTCAAATAAAGTGGATTGGTTACTGGATGAATGTGAAACTGAGTAAAACGTATGTTAAGGATTTGTTGTAGCGTATAGAGATAGGTCTAATTCCATATAGGTTTATGTTCAGTGTTGATAAGAAGTCTTTTGAATATGGACATATCTAACAAGCAAGATACGTTCAACACTTGATGAAATCAAATTCTAAGCTTTCAAATAGTTTTTTCGTACATTCTAATGATTTTCATAAAGACTAGACTTCTGCAAACTTAATCAGGTAGAATATATATGTTTAGCATTGTCAATTCTAATTATGATTGATTATCTATGGCCTTAAAATGGTTTGTCACAATCTAAATAAGTGAATTTCTTCAGCATTTCATGCTCGCAATGTAACTTAATAAAATATTCTATAACTTTCCACGATCATTTTGATCTTTCGTTTTCTTCCCTTGTTTTTCCATTGTCTTGTTTATGCACATTTGGTAGTACATTTGTTCCTTGGGTACATGTGAAGAATCGTAAGCCTTAAGGATTCCGTCTTGCATAAAAGAGCAAACCATTTGGTTTTTGGAATCATAAATATGACCCTGATACAAGCCTCGGTTATCATAGGCTGCTGAAGAAAATGTTTCCATAACCATCCAGTCTAAATCGACTTGAACATCAAGTTTGTGAAGCACAAAAGCGTGATCAATAGAGGCGACGTTTCGGAGCGTGAATATTTGGTCATGCATATTGGGAATCGTGAACAAAGAATTGCGATCTGAGACATACAATAAAGCAGCAACGTGAAGATTTTGGTTGAAAAATGTATTGCCTTTGGTATCATCGAAATCTAACAGTTTATCATGATGCTTAAGGTACTGGATCTGTCTTCTACGTGTAATAGGCTTATCGGCATTGTACGCCTTGACATTCAGTTTCCTTAATTCAATTGGATGTATTTCTTCTTCAACATCGTACTCCTTTTCTTCAGTAAGTCTGATCCATGTTGGGGTATCAATATCCGGAGCAAGCGGTATTGAGGGTATCAATTTCCTGTTTCGCTCGACCGCAAACTGGGCTGGGAGTTCGTGCTGATGCTTCAAAAGTGCGTCTTCTCGACTCGGCCTTTTGAACGACATGATTGCTACATAGCACAACTCATTTCTCTGGAACATAAATTTCTCTCCCTCAGCAAGGATTTTCGGTGTCTGATATACATATACTTGTCGCGTAATATACGAGTTTCCGTTTCGAATTACCGAGACTTTATAATAGAACGGCTGTTTTTGCTTTCCTGGCAAAAGAAAGTAGCCGTGGAGATTGTGACAAATGAATCCGGGTGGGACAGTCTTGGAAGCAGCAAAACAGGACTGTGCCATTACATGGCCTCCAAAAACTCCACGAGAGACAATGGGAAGATATGGCAAGACAAGAGATCTAAAGTACTTAATATCTGGATCATCATCTTTGGTTTGCACGCTGCTTGGGTCAATATGCATTAAAGACATAAGCTGTGCAAATGTCTTGTGCTTGAGTGCTTTGAGGGAAGGGTCTGATGGCATTGTTTTAGTATTGTTGTGGTTTTGGATCAAAGGTTTTGAAATAGAAATCGAAAATAAATGAAAGCCGAAAAGGTTTGGTATTTATACGTTTTTGCTCCCCTCATTTTTGATTTATGAGATCAATACTATTTCACCATAATCTAAACTCTGGTATTGACACGAAAGACTCAAATTTGTATATTCGGAAGCAAATCTTTGTGGGGAAAATACAAGAAAAAACTGGCGCTCTAGCATTTTTAACATCTACCAACCGAGGCATTATTTCAACTTTAAAATAAAAACAAAAAACATAGCAAAAAGCTATTCCAGTAATATCATCAATGGGGGGGGGGGTTTAATTTTTAAGAATTTTAATTTAAACTATTAAATTACCAAAACTTTTGTTACCTAAGTAATTGAAAAAACAAATATAAAAGAAAGAAGCAAAATAAAAAAAAAACAAAAGCGTCATAAAAATCATGTTCAAAAAAAAGTATGTCTAAAATGGTGCTTTTTTTATAACGTGACATGTATTATATAAAAGAGAAACTGTATAATTCGTATTAATATGGATGTTTTTTTTTTTAAGAGTAAAGAGGAAAGAAAAGGGACAAGTTAGTTTTTTTTAAACCAAGAATGGGACAAGGTTTTGATGGCTAGAAACCAATCCAGTTTGTTGAGATTCCAAAAATTTGAGGAGGTCAATGACCTTATTTCTAAGCTCATCAGTTTCAAATGGAAGTTCAATGTCGTTGATACCAGAGGTGACGTTGGCAAGATCAGCCTTAGCAGAGGTTTCCTGAGAAAAGACCTTGGAGAAGATCTCAACAATCTGGGCACGGTGTTCAACAACAGTAGGCTCCTGACCCTTGAAAAGCTCAATCAAGAGCTCAAAGATAGGAGAGTTCTCCTCAAGACCTTCAACCAAAGGAAGTCTTTGAAGAAGGACCTTGACAACGTCAGCAACAGGAACGTTCTGGGGGTGCTTAAGAATCATACGAGCAACACAACCGCAGGCATTAGAAAGACAACGGGCGTTGTTATCATCAGAGTCGCAGTTGTTGATGCTGGAAGCACGGGCAGACAACTTGTCAACCTTCTTGAGAAGAACTTGAAGTCTCTCCAAGATGGTAGGGTATTGGGCAAGGACCTTGGCAGAGTCATCACTGAAGAAAGACAAAAGACCAAGACCATAAGCAGCGTTACTTCTGACTTCAATGTTCTTGTCACGAATGCTGCGCAACAAGACCTGCATAAGATCTTCAGTGAAAGAAGTGACGTTGGAGCCCATACCGTTGATGATTTCAGCAATGGCACCAATAGCAGCAGCACGCTCAGTAGCAGCGTTGGAAGTGCAGAACTTGGCAATAGGAGCAAAGAAGGTAGGGAAAAGAGGGGTGAACTGGGATCCAAGGGAAGCAGCGATTTGGACAACAACGTCAAAAGCAGAGTCAATGAGAAGACCATCGTACTCAGAGATTTCGTCATCACCAGCCTCAACTTCTTCAGCCAAATCGTCTTCGACACCAGCCTGGCAGCGGTGCTGCTTGATCAAAATCTGGCTGATTTGGTTAACAAGCTGTTCCAAGTTTTCGTTGTTCAAAATGACACGGGGGCCAATGATCTTGAGACCTTCAGCAAGACGCTGGCAGACAAGAATGGCAACATCACGGTCTTCCTCGTTCTCCAAAAGATCAAGGGTTTCTTCACGAGTAACCTGAGCGATGAAAGCAGTAATGCTGTTGGCGTGCTCCGTAGCAGGAATTCCTTGAGCCCACTTGCCTTCGTTATCAATCTTAACCCAGGTAATGTAAGCGTGCCAGAGGCAAGAGATAGAAGCCTTTCTAAGGCCATCACTGTAGTGCTGAGTTTGAGAAGAAAGGTAGTGAATAGCCTTCTTGATATCAGGGAAGTCAGCCTTGCAAGCCTGGATGAGATCACCAAGAGCCTCAGTAGCGTACTCCTTTTCAATGGCAATAGCAGAAGAAGCCTCAAATTTGCTAACAGCGTTTTCGGTATCTTCCTCCATACCAATGTCATCAATGTCATCGGGAAGGTCAGCAAACTCGTCTTGCTCAAGAGAGTTGTACAACTCGTCAATAAGCTTGGGAACAATGGGTGAGAATTCTTGACCATAGATCTTTGCCAAAGTACCAACGCAAATGAAACTTGATTCACGGGCTCTGCTAGACTTGGCCTTCATGCACTTGTAAGCAGACTCGACAAGAGCCTCAACGTAAGGCTTGAAGGTCTCGGTACCGACGGAAGCGGCGATAGAACCAACAGTGTCAAGAGCGGAAGCACACAAATCGGCCTGTTCCTGGGGAAGACTCTCAATGTTTTGACTGAGTGAGATGTAAGGCTCAAGAGTCTGCATAGTAGTCTGGAAAAATGGTAAAAAGTTCTTGCCAGAAGAAAAGGCGGTAGAAGAGATGGTAGTGCTGATAAGAGCCTTGAGAGAGACGTTAGCAGTGCCAGAGAAAAGACTCAAAAGCTTAGGAACAAGAGTTTCAAGGTACTTTTCAGTGATGACACGACGATCCATGCATTCGAGAATAGAGTCAAGAGCCTGGAAGGCGTTCTTTCCGACCTTGAGGTTAGTGGCGTGTTCCATAATGTTGAAAACAAGAGGAAGAAGGGTTTCGTGTTCATCAGCAATAAGCTCACGGAGCTCGCATCCAAGGTAGTAAAGAGCGAAAAGAGCAGCGCACTGAATGTGGAGATCGGGCTGCTGGAGACCAGCAACAACGAGAGGAAGAAGGTGCTGAATCTGGCCAGCAAAGAAGTCAGGAGCGCCTTCAAGGGCATATGCGAGAGACATGAAACCAGCACGAGCCTTGGCAGAGCTGCCAGACTTGACAAACTCGTCAAGAACCTGGAGAAGAGTGGCATTAACCTGAGCAGGGGGAAGACCAGAAGACATATTGTCAATGAGCTGGAGAGCAATGGTTCCTGGGTTGGACTCACTTAACTCACTCTCGTCTTCTTCGTCCAAATCTTCTTCGTTTTCTTCGTAGTAGCTGGCAACAATATTCATAGCAGTAGCACAAAGCTGAGGTCCGAGCTTAAGAGACTGAATCTTCATCTTTTTAGATCTGACAGCATTGACAAGATATTGAAGAGCAGGAACACGCATTTCCTCGCTGAGATGAGCGTTGGCAGCAATATCAACAAGGACAAAAGTTATGAGGTCGCCAAAGTACTTGGCAGTAAGGTTGGAGTCAGTGATGAGAAGGAAGGAAAAGACTTCAAAAATCTGGCTGACAGCCTTCTCGTCCTGGGCCTCAATAACTTGCTTAAGGACTTGGACCATGGAAGGAACAGTAGATCTGAAAAGCTCAACATCAAGAGCAGATTCTTGGTCCTGAGAAAAGGAAGAAAGAACTGAAGAAATTTCACCAAGAGCCATGATAGTTGAGACTCTGACTTGAAGAGATTCAGGGTCGTTAATAGACACTGAGAAGACCTTAAGAAGGGCAGTAATATGATCGGCCATAATGCCAAGGTCGGCTTCGAGAAGAGTGTAGAGAATGTAAACAGAAACTTCACGCTCGGCAACATTTGAAGACTGGACATAGCTGGACAATGAAGCCAAAAGTTCAGGCCAAGAGTTGTTATCGAGTTCCTTCTTTCCGATCGTTGAAATCACTCTTGAGGAAGTGTGACGAACAATCGATTCAGGCTCAGCCATGGTTGTTTGGAGAATTTTAGACTTGACGGTGAACTTGACCTCATCATTCAAGTCATCCCATCGAAAGTCAATAAGCTTTCTAGCTTCAACACCAGCAAGCTGGCGAATCTGAGTTTCGGGGTGTGTTTGCAAGATATTGATCAAAGCAGGAACAATGTACTCGCTCTTGTAAAAGTTGTTTTGAAGAGCTTGTGAAGCCTCCTGAATACCAGCGGTGTCAGGAGCTGTTACCTTTCTAAGGGTTTCAACAAGATTGTGTGAAAACTCAGCATCCATTGTGATATGTCTATAATTATTAGGTATCTAAAAGATTCAAATGAAAAAGTGGAATACAACAAAAGTATTCCTGAGCTTCTTTGGATAACAAATATAGAAATAGAATTCAACAGTAACAGGAGTGGTAAAAATTTTTTTCGATGATTTAAAAAAAAAAAAAAACTTAGCCGTGCAATAAAAAAAAAAAAAAAAAATTATTAATCAGGGTTAGGTTATGACGCAGATTTTCAAGATATGTAAACTGTAAACAAGTATTATAATTTTAACTTTTCGAGCTTTTCGGAAAATTGCAAAAATTTTGAAAAAAAAAAAAAAAAAAAAAAATTTACTCCGAAGGGAGAGAACAACTCAAAAAGTCCTCGGCAGACTTGGACACGAAGTTCCTATTAGGAAACAAGGAAGGAATACAGGCAACTGTAACCTTTCTGAAATCCATAATGGGGTTATAAAACCGAAGTTTGGCGAAGAGAGTCAAGTGGGTATGAATTAAATCATACTCGGGCTAAACGCTCGCAAAAGCTTAAG
>JAKTYL010000218.1:0-19653 GCA_030578715.1 Magnusiomyces tetraspermus
CGAAGGTGGGAAGCAAAACCAAACATTGAGTTAAGAGAGCATTCAGCAGTAATGGTAAACTCGTCAGAACCAATGTCGGTGCTATTGATGGTAGCCATACGCTTGTTGAGTAAGCCAATAATGCTACCTTGGAATTCAACTGGAGCAGTCAAGGAAACCTCCATAATGGGCTCCAAAATAATTGGCTGTGCCTTGACGAATGACTCACGGAAAGCGCCTTGGATAGCAGTCTTGAAAGCAAGTTCACTGGAATCAACAACGTGGATTTGACCATCATTGACAAGCATGTTGACACCAATAACCTTGTTACCAGTAAGAGGGCCCTTTTCACAGGCCTCATGGAAACCCTTTTCACAAGCAGCCAAAAACTTTTCGGGAATCTTACCACCAACAATGGCAGTTTGGAAACTGTTGATTTCAGAAGAAGCAGCGGGGTTCATAAGACCCATTACCTTGGCATACTGACCAGCACCACCAGACTGCTTCTTGTGGGTATAATCGAAAGGAATTTCGGAAGTAACAGTCTCACGGTAGGCGACCTGAGGCTTACCAGTAACACACTCAACATTGTATTCACGCTTCATACGTTCAACGTAAATTTCAAGATGAAGTTCACCCATACCAGAAATAATAGTCTCCTTGCTTTCAGCATCAAATTTGACAACGAAAGTAGGGTCTTCCTTTTGGAATCGATTAATAGCCTTGGAAAAGTTGGTATCTTTGGTTTTGGGGGTGATGGAAAGAGAAATGACGGGATCAGGAACAAACATGGAAGACATTGTGTATTGAAGAGCACCATCAGTGAAAGTATCACCAGATGAACAGTCAACACCGAATGTAGCACAGATTTCACCAGCACCGATCTCATTAACATCTTCCATTTCTTCAGAGTGCATACGAGCCAAACGGGCAAGTTTGGTTCTCTTTCCAGTCTTGACGTTGACAATGGTCATACCCTTCTTGAGCTTACCCTGGTATACACGAACATAAGTGAGCTGACCATACTTGCCTTCTTCAAGCTTGAAAGCCAAACCGACAAATGGCTCGTTTTGGTAAGGAACCAAGTTGACAGGAGCTTCGTCGTTGGCAGAGTCCAAACCAGTGTTGAGAACTTCACTGGGGTTAGGAAGGAAATCGCAGACGGCGTCAAGAACAGGTTGGATAGAACGGTTGGCAAGAGCAGAGCCCATCAAAACAGGAGTGAACTTTCTGGCGATGGTGGCACGACGGATAGCATCACGGATCTGTTGAGGCGAAGGAGTTTGTTCATCAAGGAAAATTTCAGCAATTTCATCATCAACATCAGCAAGAGTTTCAATCAAAAGAGCACGCTTCTCAGCAACGAGAGCTTTGAGGTCTTCGGGAACTTCTCTAGTAGAAATGGTTTCACCTTGACTTCCTTCATTGTAAAAAGAAACTTCATCGATAAGATCAACAACACCAGCCAATTCGTTTTCGGCACCGATAGGGACTTGAATAGCAGCAGCGGGAATCTTCAACTTTGAGTTGATTTGCTCAATAGCCTTCCATGGGTTAGAGCCCATACGATCCATCTTGTTAATAAAGGTAATACGGGGAACATTATAACGTCTCATTTGGCGGTCAACAGTAATAGTTTGAGATTGGACACCAGAAACAGCACAGACAACAAGAACAGCACCATCAAGAACACGGAGAGCACGTTCGACTTCAATGGTGAAGTCAATGTGACCAGGGGTATCAATCAAGTTAAAGTGGTAATCCTTAGAAGAGCCATCGGGTTGGGTACGGGTCCAGTCACAGTAAGTAGCAGCAGATTGAATAGTAATACCTTTTTCACGTTCAAGATCCATCGAGTCCATTTTAGCACCAACGTTGTCACGGCCACGGACTTCGTGAATAGCCTTGATTCTACCAGTGTAGTACAAAACACGCTCGGTAAAAGTGGTTTTACCCGAGTCAATATGAGCAGAAATACCAATGTTTCTCAAGGTGGAAAGGCGGGACTTGTCGTCTTCAGGCATCTTTTCAATAATACCTTCCAAAGCTTCACGTTCATCTTCATATGATTGAGCACGGACTGAAGAGGTAGAAAATGCAGCCTGCGAGAATCTAGTTGAAGCAGCGAATGCAGCAGTTGAGGAGCTGATGGTAGAGGCCTTTGACCACAGTCTAGAGGCCTTCAGCCAATACGAAGGCTTGGGTATAAATGACATTTTAGTCTATGGAGGTATCTTTTTTCCTTGTAAACTTTACTAGTGAAGATTTATTTTGAAAAAAAATAAATCCAGAACTCCACAGTAAAAAACCCAGAATCAGATTGTTTCCTGAAAAATTGGAAAGTCAACACTGGGAAAAAAACAGGTTGATGTCTGAAAAAGTCGGATCCAGTTGGTAAATTTTTTATCACATGACCTTTCCGAACCCTGAAAAAGTGCGGAATAATTTTGGCACGTTTTTAGTATGTTAATGGGTAGAAAAAGATAAAGTGATTGCAATTTAAAGCTGTAAACCTCTTGTAATCATACACAACACGAACAAACATGTCTAACAATACAAGCGAAATAACTGGCGATGAAGAGCTGTATGGGCTTTTGGGTGTCAGTTTTGACGCCACAGAGTCGGAAATTAGAAAGGCATATAGAAAATCAGCCATCAAATACCATCCCGATAAGAATCCCAGCAAAGATGCTGCGGAAATGTTCAACAGTCTGCTGAATGCTTTGAAAATTTTGACTACCCCTGATTTGAAACAGAAATATGATTCATTATACCAAGCTGCTAAAGAGAAAAAATTGAAAGCAGAGCAGCTGAATTCGGAAAGAAGAAAGTTAAGAGAAGAGTTACAAGTCAGAGAGAATAGAGCTGCGATGAAGGCCGAGTCTAAATTGAACGAGAAAAGACGAGTAGAATCGTTGAAAGAAGAAGGATTTAAACGAAGAAAACTTAAAGATGAGACAACTGTAATCCAGAACGAAGCAAAATATACACAGGTGAATGGCAAATCACCTTTGACCGTTTATACTAATACGATAGATGAGAAAATTGCAAAAATACGCCAAAAGATTAGTTCAATGTGATTACTAGAAACAATACAAATTGGAAATAAAAACTAAATGGAATACGACTAATTGTGTTTTTGGGCAATAGCGTTTTCATAAGCACCCAAACAAGTGTTCATAGCAGCTTCCCATGTAAAGCATTTGGAACGGTTCAACGCTTCTTTGGCCATGCTGCAGTATGTTTCTTGGTCATTTAGTACTGATACAATGGCCTGATGATAGTCTTCAATCACCTTTGCTTCGTTGTTATTAGGGTTGACCAACAAACCGGTCTTGCCATCAACAACGATTTCATTGACACCTTCGGCTTCCATGGCAATGACAGGCAAGCCAGATGCTTGGGCTTCCAAAACAACTTGGCCAAATGTCTCAGAAACGGATGGGAAAGCGAAAATGTCTGCAGATGCGTAGGCTTCTGCCAAAGCCTCACCCTTCAAGTAACCAGTAAACGTGACTCCTCCAGTCTTGGAAAGATCAGCTTCAATGGTTTGTTTAGCAGGGCCATCACCGACCACGACCAAATGGAACTCTTCGTGGTTCATCTGTTTGAAGGACTCGACAAGAATGTTGAGATTCTTTTCCCATGATATTCTTCCAACATACAAGATGATTTTCTTGTCTTCTGGGAATGAGAGGCCAAACGAAACACCTTCGTCTTGGCTTGAAGTTGAAAGTTTTCTATGATCAAGGACTTTGTCAACTGGTAACGCCGAGGATACGGCTGGTTTTGTCACACTGAGTCTTTTTGGCTTTCCGGATTTTTTAGAAGAGATCCACTTGTTGCGGAGTTCTTGGTTTCTTCTTAAGGGATGAAACAGATCTGAATCAACACCCCTAGACCATATTAAAATCTTGTCTTCATTGACACCATTATCGGCCAGAGCTTGCTTGGTTGATCTGGAGGGACACATGACATATTTACTAGGGCCATGGTATAAACGGTGAGTTGCCCAAATGGGAGAATAGAGCATGCTGAAGCCAAACATTTTTGCGTAAAAAGCAATGTTTGTGTGGTATGATGATACTACTGGGATATTTGGAAGGAAGATCTGACAGAATAGAAGTACTTGAGGTCCTAATAAGCTGTAGGGAGTGTTAGTCTTTTTTTTTTTTTTTTTGCTTCTTCTTGGTTCTTTGTTGCTTTTTTAACTACTTACTTTGGGTCAGCAAAGTGAATGACGTCTGGCTGGAACTTGACTAGTTGATAGAGGATGTGTGGTAACGCAAAGTTGAGTTTGAGTTCAGGGTAAAAAAACAGTGGCAAGCCAGGAGTTCCAATCAAAGGAACTTTGCCTTTGTAAGAGCCACTTGATGGGCCGATGACAGTAGCTTCATGGCCATTTTCGATTAGGAAATCGAGGAGTTTCATGATTGTGCGAGAAACACCATTAATGTGAGTTGTTGAAACTTCAGTGACGAGAGCGACTTTCATTGTGAAATTAGATGTGTTTAGTTGTGTTTTATTAATATGGACAAGAGTAAAAATAATAATAAGTCGATTTTTGGAAGTACTGAAGAATTCCGCAGTTTTTATATAATCTTTGAATGATCAGATAATCGTGATGAGCTTGTTTGTGTTTATTCTCGGAACCAAATGGTCAGCCAATCAACAGTACAGTTTGAAAACTACATTTCAGGTAATATTGCACAGGTGGTTTTGTATGTGTATTTCACTGGTTTTGGAAACGTTAATTGTTTATTAGAATTTAATTATTTGGCCGTTTGTTTATATTTTTTTTTGTTGTGTCGTCTTGATTTAAAACCAACTAATTGTAAAACTCGGAAGCATTCACAGCCAATCAAAACTGCATACAGCCTTGCCAGTTTGGCGTGGGCAACGACATGGGCCACTAGTCTTGGGGATTACGGAGCATGGCATATTCTCCGTTGTGATTAGTTGATATGGCACTGAGGTCAAGTCATAACTGCGTTAGAGATAACGTCTTTCTGCGTCTGGAATTTTTGTAAGAAACGCATGGAAGGGCTTATCTCCTATCTCCCTCACACGTGGGCCGTTTCTAAATGAACGTGTAAGCCGTGAAACGGGCAGAAGGTATAAAACGGTATGCTACAATAGCGCGTTTTACTGATTTAGGTTTTGTCAAATCATACTGGAATTAATATTGCCAATTTTTTCTGGTCATCGCTGTTGATGGTCTTGACGTTTGAAATGGGGTGTGAATGTATGAATTCGGAGGCTTTTTGTTTTTTTTCAGTTTTGGTAGTTAGTTTGGCTAGTTTGGCTAGTTTAGGCTACGTTTACGAGGGACTAGTACTATGGCTCTTGCATTCGAAATACAATCAAAACCGTTTTACCCTTTACTCGTTTTCATCTGTCCTGCTCATTCCTTATCGCTAAACTAGTCATATTATCACTGCTCAACTAGTTTACAACTTCGACAACATATTACACTTCTGTTACAGCTATTGCAACTAGTTTATAATGGGGTTTGCTACTTCCGACTAGATCGGAATTAACTCTCACGTGATCATACTACCGTCATTTTCTCAATCTTTTTTCAACTATTTATCTTTCTATGCTGCTTATAACTATTTTCCAATTCTAAATATTCTAATTATTCACAACTTTTAAATATCAAAAAATGGAATTACCGTCTAGTGTTGCTGGTGTTGGCGCCGATGAAGAGTAAGTTTACTTTGCTGGTTGAGTGTGTGAAAAACCATTATTTTAAATTTTATGCTAATCTAGTTATTGATGAAAATAGTGAACTTTTCGTCGACAAGATGGTCAGACACTGCAAGGAACAGCCTCTTGTTCCTTTAGGCTGTTTGTTGACCACTGGTGCTCTTCTTCTTTCTGGCAGATCCATTCGACAAGGAGACTTCAAAGGTGCCAACCGTATGTTTGTCTGGCGTGTGGCATTGCAAGGCTTTACTCTTGTTGCGCTGGTTGGTGGCTCATATTATATGGGTATCAACGAACGATGGAAGGTTGACCGTGATGAAGAGCTTAGAAAGAAGGCTGCAGTCAGAGAAAAGATGTGGATTGAAGAGTTGGAGCGTATTGATCAGGCTGCGAAAGAACGTCAACAAATGGCTGAAAAGATTCGTCTTAGCAAGTCAAAACTTTCCGAAGAGTCACAAAATGGAACTAAGGAATAAAAACGATACGACAATACTTTGGGCTTTGAAAGCTTTGATACCCCTGATTCAAAATACCCGATACGAAATAAACATGAACTGCATATGACACAAAATACATTATTATTCATTAAATTAAAGATATATTAAACATGAGAAAGAAAATTGATTGGATTATGAAGAAAAAAGTTGAAATGGATACTGGATTTGGTTCAATGCTTGGCAGTACTCGTTTCTCACGAGCTGGGTAACTTGTGATTGCCCCAGATGGCAAACGTTGAGCGTACTAGAAGAGGTAGAAGCTGGCCATGATCCGCTTCCACAGTTGAATGGGCTACCATATCTTGCAAACTTTGCCCACGATGATTGAATAGATGCACTCAATTGCTGCTTTTCTTGACTCGTAGAGCCTTTATCATATGTACCAAAAGTCAAGTAAAGATCATCTTGGTGACATACTCTACCGTTACAAAGAGGGAATTGTGTGTTTCCAATGTACTCAATACCTTGACCAAGCTCGTAAACATACACCTTGGACTGTTTGTTGTTTGCAATTAAGCCGGCATTGTACTCATTTGGACACTTCCAGTAGTAGTCCGTTCCAAAATCAATCAAAGTATTTCTTGTAGCGTCTGCATTGCCATCAAGTTGGTACACATTAGTAGAAAGAAGGGTTTGTGCACGTTGAGGACCAACAAGACTCATAAGAAGACCAGGCCAGTATTCCGGGGGAGCAGGATTGGACAAAACAGTGTTGATAGTAGGACCAGCTTCATCTTTTGTAAATCCGATTATCATGTCAACCTGATTAGGAAGGGTTCCAGAAGCAAGGTGTGCAGAGTAGTCTTTTGTGATCAAGCTGCTGTCTATAACAGGGCCAAACGGATAAGCCGCATTGATTTCGAGGTTAGTTTTGCTGGCCGTGGACATCCATGCCAACGTTTGAAGCTGTGCATCAACAATGTTGGACAGTGGAGTGTTCTTTAAGCACGCCTTGTTAGTGCAGTTAGTATAGGAAAGAAATTGTTTCGTGATTGTATCGCGAGACACTTCACGCTTGGTGAAACCGAATGCAGCAGGGTCTGATTGTATAATGGCTTTGTTGAATAATCCCCTTGTACCTGCAATACTCATCAATGCTCGAATAATGGAGCCAGCAGAACTATTACCAAACACAGTGATCAAATCAGGATTTCCACCAAAGCTTGCAATGTTGTCTTTGACCCACTTAAGAGCCATCATAGTATCTTTTACTGCAAAGTTGGTATTTGTTCCATCATCAAAAAATCCCAAAGCTCCAAGGCGGTAATTAAAAGTGATGACAACAACGTCTTGAGACTTTGAAAATGCAGTTCCATCAAAAGCAGGATCAGAGCCACTTCCTTGCCAGTTAGATCCTCCATGGATCCAGAAAAAAACGGGTTTGGAAATAGAAAAACTGGTTGCAGTCCAGATGTTCAAATACAAGCAATCTTCAGACTCGTCGTTGTTACTAAACTGAGGACATTTAGGTGGAAGCGATTTGGCAGGGACGACTGTTGAAGAATCTTGAACAAACAAAACAGGGTCTTCAAGTCTTAATTTTCCGACTGGAGGTTGTGCATAAGGAATTGAAAAAAATTTCAAAACAGCTCCGTTAGAACAGTCTCCTTCAATGCGACCACTAGTAGTTACGATCGAACATTTATTGCTTGAGCATGTGTTTCCGGAAATAAAAGTAGCTAAGACTAAGCATCTGATGTATAGTAGCGATGAAAAAATCCATGCAAACATTTTTCGGTTTGATATAAGAGTATTTAAAATGCAAAGTTGGGGTTGGGTCTGAAAATCATTTGACAGTCCAAGATTTCAGGATTTACTTGGACATTTATATTATTTCGAAAAACGATATAGTATGTAACTGCTGTTTTGAGTGAGCTGTTGAAAATCATTTTCAGACATTGAAACTAGTGTAGCCAAAGTTGAAACTAGGTGGCCTGAATTCTTATAATAAACAATAAAAAGCCGTAGAAACTTGGCTAATAATTTTGTGGTATTTAATTAGCAATGTACTCCAACCTTGTAAAAACCTCAGAAACTATCAAGGTTTTTCCTTGTCTACGGTTAATTTGTTTTTGGAATATTTCCATATTGGGTCAACACCAAGACATTTTGACACCAAAACCGTAGCGATATATGTAGTGGCCTAGAAGCTGTATCTGGTAAAAACAAGTTATTTGAGGATTATTTACTACTTTTTACTAGTTTTATCTGGAGTTTAGATTGGGAAATGATAGGCATGTTTTATGTGTGTTTTGGCTGATTTCAAGTGTTGAGACTAAAGTGTCGAATACGGCTTGGATTGAGTTGAATTCTGGAGAAATTCTAGTAATCCATCTATTAGAATTATATTAAACTACTAAGAAAAGGCTTTATCAGATTAATTTATTGGTATTTAATATTGAATGCAAACCAATTTAATACTTGAAAGCATCCTTTGACTTTTCGATAACCTGATTTCCAATATGAAAAATAGACTACGTCTCAATGCCACAAACTAAAAAATGAAAATAATATTTCTTTCAATACAACGGTCGTTAGCCAAGGCGATTAATATCAAAAATAGTTCAAAGGAATTTACACACTCGGTGTTGAAGGCAAGTCGAATTAAAGATGAGTCTAGAATAAGGTGTAAAGACTACACGAGCTAATCGCCAGCCGTATTGCTTTCTTTTTTTTTGATTTTCAAATCATCACCAAAACCAAATTTCAACACTATACTTTACATTCATAAACCAGTTTTTTTCACATCAACTATACATAACCATGGTATGCCAGAAATATATGAAAGAAATTTATTCAATCGCTAACATTTAATCCTTCTTACAGAGTCATGCCTTTATCGCTTCAAACAGTGTTGCTGATGGTGAGTACTACCTATCTTGCCCTTTTTTGACAATCCATTAACAATCTCTAACATCAACTTTTTTCTTTTTTCGTTTTTTCCTAGCTCACCAATCTGACATTTACGGCGTCGCAACTACCAAAAAGTATACCGCCACATGCTCTGGTGACGGCCAAGTGAAACTATGGGATAACACTGCTAAAGATGCTGAGCCAATTGCTGCTCTCGCTTCGCCATTAGGGTTTCACCATGTCGCAACAAACAAAAACAACATTTTGGCTGCTGTCAGCTTTGATGGCAAAGTTCATTTGTTTGATCTCGACACATTGTCAGTTATTGACACTTCAGGTACGCATTCTCATATTCCTCTTTTTTCAAAAACTCTACAATCTAACTCAAATTTAGTCATTGATAAGGAACAATCGAAATATTGGGCTGTTTCTTTAGCAATCGAAAAGGCTTACATGGTGCTGTCAACGATTGAAGGTGCTATTGAGGTTTGGAACATTGAAGATTTAAAGGCTATTGTCAAAGTTGGCGAGATTTCCAATACCAAAAAAGGATTCGGTCTTTCAGTAGACATTTCAGCTGATGGAAGTTTTATTTCATGTGGTCACGAAACCGGCGCTTTATTTATTTATCGTACCAATGGCTTGAAAATGCAACTCTCGATATCCGGCCACTCACTGCCCATTAGAGCTGTCAAGTTCTCGCCTACTGGCAATTTGTTGGCTGTCGCTGGTGATTCCAAACTCATTTCACTCTACACTGTTTCAACAGGAGAACACATTACCAACTTTTCTGGACACAATTCCTGGATCTTTTCTCTCGCATGGAACGAGAGTGGCGAATTCTTGGTCAGTTCAAGTTATGAAGGGAAAGCAAAGGTCTGGTCGACTGAAACTATGATGTGTGTCGCCACAATTTTCGACAGCACTAAGCCATTACTCGCTGCTGCTTGGTTGGATAAGGAATGGGGTGTGAGCGTTCTTTCTGGCATCAGCCGTGGTATTGTCACTGTTGGTGAAGAGGCTACGATTAGATGGTACAGAGATGCTTCAGGAAAATAAATAAAATACGTTTTTACGAAAAAAAAAATAAAATAAATTATTCTATAAAGTGATTTAGTTAGATTCTGTAGTACTCTTGGCTGCAAGTTTTAAAAGGTCAATAATAGACATTCCCACATTGTTGGGGTCTTTGGTAAACTTGGGCCATTCTTGACCATATCTAGGCTCAACAAGCTTGAATTGTTCAAAAAAGTCGCTGAATTCTTTGGATTCTGGTGATACACCAGCTGAAATCAAATACTTGTAATACCATATCCAAGCATCACCGTTGTTGGGGTCAGTTTCAATGCTTCGCTGAAACCAGGTCTTGGCTTTTGATGCTTTTCCCATTCGAAGAAGTTCACGAGCAACAGTGATTAAGAGATAAGGATCATTTTCACAAAGTTCAACGGCTTCTCTGATCTTAGAACGACGCTGAATAGGCTTTTCAAGCCAAATACTTTCAGACCACAGTAGCCCAGATGCTGGTATCTCTTTGAGTGCTTGAGAAAGAATTCCTTTTGCTTGTGGTATATTTCCTGCTCTCTTTTCAAGTTTGACTCTTTCTAACCAAATGAGCTCATTTTTCTCATTGACAAGTAATGCTTTTTCAAGGGTTGAACGTGCTTTTGTGATTGCTCCTGTCTTTTCTTCCAAACGAACCAAAGAAAGCCACAAGGGAATGCAGTTGGGTAATGTTTTGATACCTTGTCTATAAGCATTGAGTGCTTGCTGATTATTGTTTAGGGATTCGTAGATTTGGCCTTTTTGTAGCCATAACTTGTTGCTTGATGGGTATTTTTCCAGTCCTTCAACAGCTAATTTTAGTGCTCCTTCGGTGTTCTTCATTTGACGTTCAAGCGAAACAGACTTGAACCAAACACGCTCAGTATCAGCTTCAACTCGGGCATGCTTGAGCAACTCTCTAGCCTTGTCATACAGTTTGTTTTCAACTTCAATTTCGACAGCAGACAACCAAATATTCTCGTTGTTGGGGTTTTGCTCAAACGCTCGTTCCAGAACCTTTTGCGCTCCGTCCAAGTCTCCCCTGTTGCGTTTTTCCTTTGCATACATGAGCCAAAATACTTCTTCTTGGGGTTTTGCGACAACAGCTTTTTCCAAAGCTGTGAACAAGGATTCTGAAGAACCATGTGCTTTTTCGAGTTTACATAGTTGTAGCAGGAATGTATTGGAATCTGGGTATACATTTAAAGCATGCTCGTAGATTGATCTGGCAGTTTCAAAATATCCTCTGTTTTCACATTGCTTAGCTTCATCCAGCCACACTGATTTCTTGTCGCTTTCAGTAATATCAATATCAATCGTCGAGTAAATAATAGCTCGACAAGTAAGTAATGCAGTTTCTTTTTCACAGGTTTCGGCGTCGGATATCCATAATGAACGTTCAGGTAATGCACCTTCTGCTGAGAGTTCCTTGACACCCCTTTCAATTCTCTTGATGATTTTATCCAATGTTCCATTAACCTGCTCTTCAAGGCGTGCTGCTGCAATCCAAACCGCACGAGAAGTTTTGAGTGCCTTGCGGGCATTATTAAGCACTTTTCTTGCATTTTCTGGGGTTTCAAGTCTTGCTAAGGCAAGCCATAAATCTTCTGAAAGCGGCACAAGTTCTACTGCTTGTGAAAGAAGTAAACGTGCATTTGACGGCTTGTCTTCTAAATTGACTGCTGATCTCCAAAGGGTATCTGATTTTGGGTTGTTTTCTAATGCAAGGCGAATAATGGTTTTTTGCGAACTGATATCTTTTTCCAACTCTGATGCTTTTATCCATAATGCAATACTTTTTGGAAGCTGTTGTACAGCTCGAGATGCAGCCTTTTTGGCATTTTCAAGATTGGTGGCTTCATTGAGTCGAATGTTCTCCAACCATACATCTTCGTTCTTTGGGTTTTTGTGGCAACCTTCTTCTATAACAGCTAACGCCTTTTGCATTCTGTTGGCCAATTCTTCTAATCTGGACAAACCGATCCAGCCACGGGGTTCGTATGGGTCCGCTGAAACAAGTGACTTTAGCAATGGCCGTAACCTCCTGACATCGCCAACTTCTGCTGTTGAGGGTATACTGGAGCCAGCCAAGGACGTTAAATAGCCCTTTGCATCAATCTCGTCGTTGCTTTTTCCATTGGTATTTCCATTGGAATTCTTCAGTTGATCCAACTTCATTCCTAATATTTTGTCTCTTGTTGATGAGATTGCTTTCAAATCTGTCATTGTACCATCTGTTGAATCTCCATCCAACATTGCTTCTTTTTCAAGTTTTGTTGTTCCTTGGTCACCTTGTGAAATATTATCTGGAACTGAATAAAATCGTTGTTGTTGTTGATCTAGTTTTCGTTGGCGCTTGTATCGACGCGTGAGATCGCCAACTTCTGGAATATTTGACCATTCGTCTTCTGTAATTGTTCCTAATGCTCTTTTTAAGTCTGAAAACTTTTCGGAGATTTTAGGCTGACTATCGTCGTCTGCTAAATCTTTTTCAGCGCGGTCTATTTTTCGCCTTTCCTGCATACGTTGGTCGATTTGACTGTAAATCAAGTCTGCTTCTTCATCTTCAGGATCTAATCCATTAGCATTATAAAGCAATCCTGTTTCGTTTTCAGGGTCTCTAAAGCGTTCGTTGTTGTCGTCGTCGTTTTCGCCATTCTCATCACCATTCCCAGAACCATTTTTGAGTGCATCTTCGGAAACTCCTGATTGAGCTGGGCCAATATCTGAACGAGTCGTGAAACCAGTAGCTCCTCGACCTAAGCCAGGAACATAGCCTTCTGGTGCAGGCATGTCAAGAAAACTTTTGTATTCAACCATTGTGAACTAATCATAGTCTGTACAATTGATGTTGTATGAGACTCTAGAAGGTCGAATCTTAAGTTTTTATTGATATGGTAGAAATATGGATCACATGACCTTCTCTCTTTCTCTCTCTCTTTTTTTTTTTATTCTAGATCGTTGCACGGCTAAAAAAATTTATTACAAAATTTTTTTTCACTGACCACTTTTTTTTTTTTTTTTTTTCATTTCATATACAAGCAAACTAATACCAAAAGAAAATGAGTGGAAACGCAGGAAAACAAAAAAGAACAGCTGAAGACTCATTCGGTCAAGATAACAAGGCTGCCAAAGTCTCTTCTGAAGCTACACCTCATAATGCGATGGACATTGATGAAGAAGAACCTGCTGGACAGTTTGAAGATCCTTATGGCGATGACTTTGAAGAAAGTGACGACGAGATCTTTGAGGCCGACGACGACGTTGATGATATTGAAGATGACGACAAGGTCGGTGAATTGATTGAAAACTCACAAGCTCGTGCTATGAATGCTATTCAACAAGATGAGACTTCCGCTGCACAAACATCAGAAAAGAAAACCGCTAACCAGCAACAAGTGTACCTTCCAGGTATTTCTGAACCTCTTGGACCTGATGAAATGATGGAGCCAGATATGTCTACTTACGACATGCTTCACTCTGTTAATGTCACATGGCCTTGTCTTTCTTTTGACATCTTAGAAGATAACCTTGGTGACCAAAGACAAAGTTATCCACAGAGCGCATACATTGTAACTGGTACCCAAGCTCAGAAAGCAAAAGATAACCAAATATCAGTCATGAAGTTCAGCTCTCTAGGAAAGACACTCCTCAGAGACGACGAAAGCGAAGATGAAGACGACGATAATGAACACTCTGACCCAATTTTAGAAACAAAATCTATTCCCACAACCTCTACCACAAACCGCATCAGAGTTACTCCTTTTGCAAAGCAAACAGGCCAATATTTAACAGCATCAATGGCTGAGAACGGTGATGCGTATATTTGGGATATCACTTCTCATTTCAAGTCGTTTGACTCTCCCGGCACTATCATTAGCAAGCAAATGAACAAACCAGTCCACACAATTTCATCACATCGGGGCGTTGAAGGTTACGCATTGGACTGGTCACCTCTGATCACCACTGGTTCTCTTTTGACTGGTGACGTTGATGGTAAGATTTACTTAACCAACAGAACCCAGAACGGCTGGGTTGATACCAAGAGCCCATTTACTGGCCATCAAGGCAGCGTTGAAGAAATTCAGTGGAGTAAATCGGAAAGAACAGTATTTTCTTCTGGTGGCAGCGATGGCTGCATTAAAGTTTGGGATATCCGCAGTAAATCTCACAAGCCTATGCTTTCAATCAACGCATCACCTTCAGACGTCAATGTTATGAGCTGGAGTGCTGTCAATACCTTTTTGTTGGCAAGTGGTCATGATGATGGTAGCTGGTCCATGTGGGATCTTCGTAAATTCTCAAACAACAATTCCAACTCTGCTGCTGTCGCTTCCTTCGACTTTCTTAAGCAGCCAGTTACTTCTATTGAATTCCATCCTAGTGATGACTCTAACGTTGCTGTAGCCAGTGAAGGCCACACAGTTACCCTTTGGGATTTGGCAGTTGAAGCTGATGATGATGAAATTAAGAAGCAATTGGAAGGTGATGATGCATTGGGCCAAGTTCCTCCACAACTCTTGTTTGTGCATTACCAAAGAGATGCTAAGGAAGTTCACTGGCATAAGCAGATTCCTGGCGCTTTGATCAGTACTGGTAGTGATGGCTTCTCAATCTGGAAGTCTATCAGTGTTTAGTCTATATATTAAAAATACACATACTTAGATAAACTAAATTAATGGGGTGGTTTCGGTTACATTTGTTTCTCTTTCAGAAGTTTCTTGAGCTTCTTCTACTTGCTCAGCAGTGCGTTTAGCAGCATTTTTATTCTTAATCTCATAGTAGCATGCAATGACTAGCAAAATTCCTTGCAGACAGGCTGCTGTGAAATATGGCAGCCAGGAACTCCAAATGGTGTCTTTTCTCATAGCCAAACTTGCTGACCATAAGAATCCGCCTGGGGTTTGGATCAGCATCATGGGAATACTCAATGAACCTACATGCTTGAGGTGGGTAGTTGTGTAAATTTGGGGAAAGTATTGTAATCCAGCAAGCACTGCGCCTAGAACTCCGAGGATATTGGCAAAGAATCGGACGTTTTTTCCTTCATTTGCAAAATACACATATGTACTCAAAGCAGCACCCAATGTAAAAAACGTGAGGCAGGTCTTTCCTGCAAACTGAAGTTTTTTGTAGTCTTCCTTTGGTTCAAGAGGCTGATTGTGAGTAAAGGTCAACGCAAAAACAAGAATGAGAACAGAGGCGAAGGATTGAACAAATATCTGTAGTATACCGAGAGATGATGAGAAACAGTTACCAGCTGAAATCACTCTACAACAAGCGTAAATATCTCTGGACACTAGTAAAATATTGAACAGTGCGCAAAACCCCGAGGTGATTCCCAACAACAAAAACCAAGCAGAAATTCCTTCTGAAGAACGACGTTTGATGATTCTAATATGTTGAGGAATATAAGATACCAGGATTCCAACACATAGATTGATTGATAATGCAAAGTTCCAATCAAGTGGAGTTTCGTACTGTGAGCATTCAAGCTTAGTATTTATTATAGGAAACATGTTGGAAATGATAGAATTCTAAATTAGTTAGGTATTGAATTTGATAAAAATAAAATAAATTTATTCTGTCTAGCTTTCACAGCCTTTTTCCTGTTCTTAAGTATTGGAGTCAATGGCACGGCTTATCAGTAAACAACCCTCAATACAACAGCTGAACTCACGTTACCAGAAGTTACACTTTTTTCAATTTTTGGTAATACATTGCGTAACATGTCACGTGTGACCAATCATGTTGTTGTAGTTTGATTTTCCAAAACACCAACACCTTCAACATCGCCATATTCAAAATTACAGGTGCAACATCTAAACCTTTGAGTACCATTTTACATCACAATGACCACCACCGCTACTGCTTTTGCCGAAACCACCCGTATTTCCAACTCTCCTGAGTTGAGAAAGAGAGTCCTTGCTCTCTACCGTAAATTTGTCAGAAACGTAAGTCATTTAATTTTTTTTTCTTTTTCGTAGCCTAACCCGACTATTAACATTTTACACTTTTAGTCTACAAATGTTGCTGAAATTTACGAGCTTTCGTTCCCCGTTTCTCACATCCGCACCAAGTTCAGACAAGAGTTTGAGCGTCACAGATATGTTGAAGATTTGTCTGTTAAGAACATCTTGTACGCCAAGGGACAAATGGAATTCCAAGAAACCATCAACTACTGGAAGCAACAGCCTCATGTCTTAAAGTTTTTCCAAGACGAAGAAGCCGTCAAGACCCGACCAAAATCAAACTCATTTGTCGACAGATTCCTTCAGGTATGCACGCCATGCTTTTTTTTTTTTTTCTTTCTTTCTTTCTTTCTTTCTTTTAGCCTTACTAACAAATTTTAGAACACTGTATAATTATTGGAAATTTATGGTTGAATGAGCAAGGCGCTCGTTTTTTTTCGTCTAGCTACTCTATAGAAAATATTGATTGTTGCATTTTAAAATTAATCATTACATATGTTTATTCTTTAATAACGTTTGCCGAGCTAAGGATCTTTTTCAACAACAACCCACTCGGCTCAATTGAACGAACAAAACGGATCAGTTCTTTACATAATTCCCAATTCTGAGCCTCATGAGCAGCGCGAAGAAGTTCTGCTGTGTTTTTCATTGTGTCTGTAGAAGTATCGATTTCCTCCGTTTTCTTTTTGGTATCAAGTTGGTCCATATTGTGTAAAACTAATAAACAACTTCCAGCAGTAACAAGTTTGCCTGATTCCATACATTGATCAAACAACTTTTGAGGTGACCCTAAAACAGCAAATAATCTTTTCCAGTATTTGATTTCTGTCTTTCTCGTGCAGCCAACAATTATTTCAGGCATTTGTGGGAATTTGCTAATCAGGTCTATAGTGTTTCGAAGTAATGTCAAAGAATCGTTTTCAGCGCTTGAAGACTGATCAGTATTTGATTCTTCAATGTCACCAGGCATTGATGAATGATTGACCAAAACTTCATATAGCAACACTTCAAGCATATGGTCAAAATATTTCAAATGCTGATAGTTTTTGACAATTGATAATGCTGACTCGGTCTTGTTTGCTGAAATATACGATTCCAAGATGTAAGGGAGGAACAATTGTGCACTTGTCCATTGCTTGAAATATGTAAAAGAGCCACTGCGTGTTAAAACAGCATCGCATTCTACACCCATAACAATACCCTTGTCTGGAAGCATTGTAAGTGGATACAAGTCCATAGGCGTGAAACTAGGCGGTATAGAATCCTGACTTTGGCCAATTGCTCCCTGAGTTCCGTTTACCCATGTAATAATATGCTGGCCATCAAATGCCCAAATCATGTTTTTGATATCGCCAGTAGAGTTTGAAATTGAATAATATTCGATATAGTTGTGAAGAATTTTGAATCTGTATTTCATCTCGCTAGCAGAGTCTGGGGCATTGGCCTTGTTGCTGTATTTTGGAACCAAATGAATGAGCATACCGTCTATTAAGAGCAAAACATTGCAATCTGTCAAAAGAAGCGGAGACTTTTTGTAGTCGACATTGGGTAGACAGCTGATAGATCTGACTCTACTAGGCGCGTGAATGATTCCAGCAAATGATATTTCTGAAACCAACTCCAAAGCTATTTGTCGGTCTTGTATCAATATATTGTATTGGTATAAATGATTGCTTGTTGTGTACACCATCAAAGAATTTCCAAGTGAAAACATGTTGATCACGGCAGCAGGTAGTTCAAGTTGGTATAATATGTTTTGGGAATCAAGGTCAAGTTCACGAAGATACATGTGTATTTCATGTCTAACGCCGGTATCCACAGCTGTTATAAGAATGTTTCCATACCATACAATTCCGCCTCGTACTGTAAACTCTTTATCTGCGTCTTCTTCAACAAACAACTTCCAACGTCCACTGTTCAAACTGTAATGTGTAATACCGCGTACGCCAGCAACAGCCACGAAATTACCGTCTGAAGAACAAGAAACGTACTTTATAGGCCAGTTTTCAGCGATGTAGCTCGCGGGTATAGGAACATTGAGCCA
This sequence comes from Magnusiomyces tetraspermus, assembly GCA_030578715.1. NCBI lineage: Eukaryota > Fungi > Ascomycota > Dipodascomycetes > Dipodascales > Dipodascaceae > Magnusiomyces > Magnusiomyces tetraspermus. The sequence continues at coordinate 18,099 of JAKTYL010000218.1, forward strand.
TAGCAAAGCATCTTTATCAATAGTATTAAGATCTGGTTGATCTTGACCCCTATACATCATTATTTTGGAATCTTTGTAAAGAACGGCGTTTGAAATGTTATTTTCAAGAAAGTTTCCTGTAGCGTTCCATTTCAGGATATCCAACAGCCAAATGCTATCCTTGCTTTTAGGAAGAATATAAACAGCATCGCCAGAAAATGACCAAGCCGCTTGTGTGATTCCATCCATCCACTTTTCTTTAAATCTTTGATCAGCTGAGCTGATGAAAGAAGAAGCATTGAGCATTCCAAACACAGAAAAGAATGCCCATCCATAGTCATAGCCAACAAACCAGCCATATCCGTCGCTTGAACATGACAAGACGTTGACACGCCCAGAAGAAGGTGATGGAGGCTCCAAAACTTTGACAAGAACAAAATTTCCTGAGTAATCTTTGACATTGTAAAGGTATATCCGGCCAGATGAGCATCCCACGGCAACGAGACTGAAGCGTGCGTTAACTTCGGCACATGTAGCGAATCCTTCCATAGATACCGATTCAGGCTTGTGAAGACGATGTCCATCAAAAACTTGTTCATCTCTATCTTGGATATCAAGTGTGCTTTTCATGGTTACTACCCAAACTGTTCCATCGGATAAAATCCAGATAAAAAGACGCATGGGTTTGTTCCAAATACTGTGAATAATCATGGGTATCTGTGATTGCTGGCCTTGATAATAGCATGAAATCCAGCTCAATTGATCAAGGATAACTGTGAAGGTATGGTGTTTAAATACATGTGATTTTCCAGTTTCGCATCGTTCTTGTTCCTTTTCGTGTGTGTGTTCCTCATTTGCGTTCCATCGAACCAATTGAACTGCTGGCGGTGTTTTTGTTGCTATCATAAGGTCATTGTCCAAAGCGGTTGCTACTGATAAACCAGATTCTATTTTAATAATCATTTTAAATTGAAGAAACATTTCTTGTACACCTGCGGCTTCTCCGGGTCCTGGAAATGCTGTTCTAATGAGTTGACCTTCATAGATAAAAAGCGGCGAATTGTCTGAATATGTGAAAACTGCGACTTCTTTTGCTGATGTTGATTTGGGAATTGAATAGGTAAGAACATTACCCAGAGACGTAGTCACGACCATCATTTCGCAGTCAGGGCGTAAACAGACGTTTGAGTTTTCTCCATATTTGTCGATTGATTGTTTTGAGCGGATATACACTATTACTGGACAGAGTGGCTATTTATTCAATGTGTTAGAAAAGGTGATAAAGGAAAAAAAAAAAAAAAATTCAAAGCAAGCATACCTTTAGTTGGTAGAGATATATAGCTCGCCACGTAACAACAACAAATACATGCCCGAACCGTGAGATTTCTAAAGAAACAATCTTTTGGTCTCGAGCAATATTCTGCGCTGGCTCTTCAGGAGTTCCTATCAACTTTGGATCCAAAGCCAAAGAGGGGATTGTGATTTCGTTCGGGGTTCCAGCTGGCCAAATCATAGTGTGTTTTTAAAAAGTATAGTGCATTTGACTGGAAAAAAAAAAAAAAAAAAAAAAAAAAAA
>JAKTYL010000219.1:0-19535 GCA_030578715.1 Magnusiomyces tetraspermus
AATGTGATGCAATGACTGTGATCGGGAGAGTTAACTAGCTGTGATTGACTTGGATGTTTATTACATCACATTGAAATTGTAACCAAGTTAATCTCAGTTAATTAACCAACTTAATTAAACATTTGTCATTAATGACTAATACTGATATAATCATCTATGAGTTGGTTTAGTGGGCAGATTATGAAAATTTTACTGAATTTTTTCAAGCTATTTTTATAAAGCATTTCGAGTTCGAATATTACTAAAGACATTAAATTAATTATTTTTCGCAACATCGTTAAAATGGCAGAAACACAGTGTTTGAGGGTTGTTATTGGGATTATAAATATATTTAATTATGAATTAAATGTTAAAATGATTATTGCGTCGTATTTTGAAGCCATTCATGAGCTGGTATGAAATATCAATCGAGCTTAAACTACCTAGTAGTACATCTAATCACAACGGAAAGCATTTAGGTCTTGGTTTACTGTCATTTGAATTGAAAGATAATAATACTAGTATATAGGCTTAAGAATCTATTAAATTAATTCGTAATACATGTGCTATGTAATGATAAGTAAAACATGAAACGGTCTCGTAAATTTTGACTCCATTATATACGAACTATGTCGCTACCTCACTTCTATTCAACGTCAAATAGCATGACATCAGCAGGTTTTTATTTCAAAACAGGTAGTTTGTGACGGTCTATCTGATTTGCCTTATACATTGATCAATAATTGAAAAAGCACATGTTAGAGGGTTAATACCTCGATGGACTTGATCAACGTGTTTTACAAGGGATTTGCTACAACTTTTCCAACGATTTAAGTGCCACTTAATCATTTTAAGGTCATCTATGATTCCCAATAAAAGCAAATAGTTGTATACTGTCTATCCTGGAAATAGTAGCCTTGAAGTAAGAGTGTAAAATTTTACAATAGTTGTAGGCCATTTCATCAAAGCCGCAACAAGCACCTAAATAAGACATTTGTCACTAATACTTCGAAGATAACTACCTAGTTTTAGAAATGTATACATGTTAAACTTTTTCTAGTATTTCTTATTGAATCCTTTTATTGATTTGAATTTACACAGCGCTTATTCAAAAATCACATGCCAATTCAGCTGGTTGGTTGGAAATATTTACATCTCAAAATTTACAAATCCGCACACTAAATATCGTTCTTACCTTTCATATTCTCGTTTTCAAACTCGTCATGCCCTTATTAAAGTGTTAGTTCCCTCAAATTATTGACATTTCTCATTGTTTTTACACTAAATTGTACAAAAGTAAACAAAAGATTTACATTTATAAACGTTTCAAGACTCATGTTGCCAGTTTAGATCTTCTCACCATATCAACAACCAAAGAAAAGCACAACAAGACCAACGAAACGGTCAAAGCTTTTAAAAGCAAGATCGAGATATCATTAGCCATTGAATATGCTAATGATTATTTCGTTCGAGCAAGGTTTCAAGGGAATTTTAGTACAAATTCAATGGATTTTCCCTTGTTTCTCTTTTCTTCCTTTCATCTTATTTTTTTCTCCACTAACATCTTTTCTTCTTTTCTCCTATTACCACTTGATACTTTTTTTTTAAACATCGTTTATATTAATCTTCTTCTATCATGAACCTTGTGACGATTTGTTCTTAAACTATTTTCTGAGTTTTTATGTTTGCTTCTGTCGGTGGTATGTTGTTCTTGGTTGTTCAATTTCTTTCTGCTTTCTTTTATTGTTGACTCACAAGTGTTGAGCTAATTTATTGATACTCTCCTGTTCTTCTTCTTGTGGCAACTGTCTGTTTCTACACTACCTTTTGATGTTTGTCTTTTCTTTCGCAGCTTGCTATCAACACTGAGAGGTTGTTGCTGCTTTTTTTCATTATGAATACTGCTCTTCAATTCCTTACTCAACAGCATCTTGGTGTCTCGTCTTTCTCTTATTCAATGACGTCTGTGCATTTGCCCACGCTATTCTTGTTGATTTGTTTGATCAACGTGCCTGCTGCTAATCGAAAGCTTTCAAATACCAGCTGGGCCTCTCAACCAATCTAGTAAGGTATGCACTTTACTTTTTGTTGACTTTCATCTTTTGGTATAATAACTTTTCATTCATGTTGTCTATTGTCTTGAGCATTTAGGCAAGCCCAGCACGACTCGAGAGTTGACAGCGATATATGGTGCATACCTTAGCGAGATGATGAGCAAATGCAAGTGCAAGCGACTGTCGATACAAACTTCAAAAACTCTAGCTCGCCGTTCTCCGTGTCTCCAACTGTTTAGTTCAACAAGTGACTGCACTTTGACGACAGTGCTGCCTTCACGTACTATAAGTGTCTTGTGCGGAAAGTATGGTGGAGTTACAACAGAAGAATGTTTTTATCCTTGTTGATGGCGTTGCAACTAACTTTAGGTATCAACACCAAATTACTATTGCACTGCGAGGTAGTTGATGAAGTGTCATAGCGTAGTATACATGCAGAAAAGTACCAGCCTACAAGCAGTTGCAAAATAAATAATAAAAGGGCTGGAGTCTCAAAAGCCCGAGACTCATTAAATAGCCCCCGAAAAATGGGGTACCCGGGGTCGCGGAGGCCGTAACTGGGTCGTAGAGCATGGTGCCGAGATCCGGCCGCGCCATGTCGACAGGGAAATACCTGTCATGTGGCATGCCGTGCTGCTGGGTGTGACCGAGTCATGCCCAGTTACGGCGCGGAGCCCTCACGCCGTTCCTTACAGCGTGATAGCGTCATGCTGCCACGCCTGAAGCCATCTTGAGTTTCGATTTCTTATTAAATAATAATAAGATTATGGTAATGATAAAGATGAAGAAAAAAATGATGATGAGCTCCAATTATGAAACAAAAGAGCATTTATTACCAACATTTATCATTGGGAATTGATATTTTCATACAGCCCCAATTGACGACTCGACTAGGTGAATCACCAGCTTTCAGGTAGTTGTAAATGAAGTTTTTCAACAGCCTCTGGATGATTATTATTTTTACTTTAAACACGTCAAGAATTGTATGTGAACTCTAACTTGCCATCAAAGCATTGACTTCTTTGTAGGTCTGTACCATTTATTTCTATTCATTGACTGGCATTATCAGGTTTGCCAATTGACTTTTTCATGTAAATGCACTAATGCAAAAATTCAAAGTGCAATACAAAAACTGTCAGAATTCAGTTACTAGGGAGTCCTTGTTAAACATCAATGAGTGCTTTCAAATGTTCTTGGACCCAATTGTTTCTTGTATATTAACCTGTGTATCCTGCTAACTGATTTGATGATTTGAATAGTTTGACTGAAGAAAGTAACTAAACTATACTCATCTTCCCATCCTCTCGATGTCTTTTGATCAATTTCAATCAGTGTATATTTACTCAATCAAGACCGGCTCATTCTCTTGATCAATCAAACTGAGTTTATCTTTCAAACAAGTTCTTGCCTCGTCGAGTACCTAGCCTCTCATTGGATTTTTGATGAACAAGTCGAGTCAGACAAGGTCCTAAGGTATCATGAAGCCAGTTCAAAAAGAAATGGTTGTAACGCATTGAGGCAGAGCAGAATTGATGATAAAAAAAAAAAAGGAGTGGTAAGAAAAGGTGTGAATTGCCCAAAACCAAATCAAAAGCCATTCAAATACCCTTACCCTTAACTGGCCCTCGGCTTGTTTTGGTAACTAGTCTTTTTGGCTTGTACGCTTTCTCTCAGCACTTTGACCGGGAGAATCGTTGTATAAGCAATTCTCCAGAGAACATTTGCACCGCTCATTTCAATGCTACTGCACAAGCATGATATCTATCTATATATTGTATTGCTCGCCCTAACAATGGACCTACTCTTGCTCATTTGTTTCCAAGAATTGATTGCCCTGTTTGTGTTTTTCAAGGGTCTCTTGAACGAGCAGGATAACTCGCACATTTCAGCAGAGACAAAGCAGGCGGCTACTAAGCACAACTGTTACTACAACTGTCAGCAAAGCATTTCTTTATTTGCGCCAGAATACACTCCTGGCTCCAAACGCTACAAAATGCGCACGTCACAAGTTCACTTTTTTCTTTTCCTTGCTGGCTTTTTATTATTAATTTTTCTTTTTTTGCTGCTTGATTTTTCTATGGCATATGGTTATAATTCCCAAAGGCCTTTTACAATGTGTATAGAAGCAATGTTTGTGTATGTGTGCAAATTAAGAAAACAGCAGGAAGGAGAGAAAGGTGAGAGGGAAATGTTAGAGAGACAAAAGGGCTAGAAGTTAAGAAATGGGTTAAGTCAGATACCATTTAACCTAAACTAAAGTCTAAAACCATTTAACCTAGACCAAAGTCCGAATTTTCGGTAACGGTTGTGAAGCGTAGATGCTTAAGTGTGTGCATTAAGGACTCGAAGCTCTTCAATTTCAATTGTGTGTGCTATTTTTTTTTTTTATTTGAAAGGTAACGGTTTAGTGGGCGCCAACAAGAAGCTCGGCCATTAACAGTCAGAGTCAGTAGTTGTAAGCAGGCGACACCACTGGGATGCTACATTTTCAGCAATTTGCGTTAAAGTTGAGAGGTGTTTTGAAAAACTAAGTAAAATGTCTTTTGTATAATCCATCGTAACGTATGAATCTAAAGAAATCCTTTGGGAACAAGATTGAATCTCAACGTGTAAAATACAACAGCAAGAAAATAAACAAGAAATAGGCAAGTGCGCACTTTAAAAAGTTTTTATTCTTTAAACAAAAAGGTCACCCATTTCGACAGTAAGCTTTTTTTGTTACTGTTGTCACATGTTGGATTTTGTTGGCTACTGTTCTTAGTTAAAGGCCTCGAGTTACAGTTCTTGGGTATTTAGGCATTGTTCTTAAGTATTTAGGTACTGCTCTTAGTTGCTGGACACCAGCATCCAGAAGCCAGGTAGGCTGGCCTTGTGCTTCGAATACTGGGAATTAAGAAAAAGTGAGAGCCAAAAGAGAAGAAATAGCTGGGTAAGAGTAGGAGTAGGAGTAGCGATGCCAATATGCAGTCTAAGTCTCCTTCGCGACCTGTTTCTTGTCAAACAGAGTTCCTAATAGCCATCTTTCAACAGTTTATGTGACTTTTTTGAGCGCCGAATGTGACTGCTGTTCACTCGATAACTTTTCTATATAATACTAGATAATACTATATAAATACAAGCAATATAAACATACAGGTGAGGACCACAACGTTGTCTCAAAGATCTGCGCATGCCCGCCTCTGGCTACTCAGAAAATAAGCTGTTGTACGAGATACACGTCTCACGATGTATTTCGGGCTCCTGCGAAACTAGGCACAAGCCCAATATACAGCCAAAAAGCCCTAACCCAGAATCTAAAAGGTGGAGCAAGCCCTAACCCAGAGGTGACCCAGAAGGTGAAGGGCCTGCCAAGATGAGATAAAAAAGCGTTAATGTATTCCATCGCATTAAGAAAGTGACTTTGGAAAAAGGAGCCCTACAGAAAATACACATCCGTCTCTTTGTGCGGCATTTACGCAGACGAACAACAACAAAGGGTGTATACACTTGATCTCTATTTCTGTTGGCATGTTGTTAATGTTTAAGTCAGGAGGCCCAAATATATTCAAACGGAAGTCCTTAACGAAAGACATCCCAGCAAAGAAGGTAATGCAACGCCGCAGCGGTAATGTACGGCAGAATATATAGTGAAACACATATAGCGGAGTTTCAATGGGAGAACGAAAAGAGAGATGCAATTGCCGTCAGATTCGTTAGGCTCTTGAGAGTTGTACAAGCAAGTCGACCAAAAGTAGGACTTGGGACCGAACCGAAAAAGAGAAGAAATAAAATAAAATAAAATAAAATAAAAAAAGACGTTGTGGTGTATGAGCCATTACTAAAAAGAGTTTGAAGAGATGTGCGATGGAAGGTTCCAAGCTTAAAGTTTGAAAGTTGTTTGAACCTTGAAAGCACTGAATTGCTTGTTTACAGGTTGAGTGGTCTACTATTCTGTAAACACACTGTGTAATGACTCCTACCTCGGTACCGCGAGTGTCGATTTTTTCAGCACTAGAGAAACTGGATACACATGCAAGCTACGTAACGTTATAGTAAGTATCTGCCACTGTTTGATCTCAGACCGTTTGGTATTAAGCCCGTGGGCTAAAAAGTTAAAAGCTCCATGTAAAGCCTAAACTGAAAAACAAAAAAAAAGTTTTTCTAGTAACCCTGTATTATGGCCAATCAAGGAAACTAAAACTTATATATATAAGCAGGGATTCCGATACCGGAGGAAAAATATTGTTGTCTTTTCAAAACTTATTCTTAAATAAGGCTCCTGCTTAAATACAGCGTGTTAAGCGCGTGGAATTTCTTAACCATTCCAGCTTTTCTTAAGCCCATTCCTTCTGTCTACGGTGCCTGGGTGTAGCTCCAACAAGCATAACTGTGCACCTCGGCTTTCACAGGATTAGGGTCTAGCGGTTCCGTTTATTTTTATTTGTGGCTTATCGGCGACGCGCTCCAGCTATTTCATGCACTACAGGTGTAGACCTAAATATACATACATACAGACGTGTAAAGATAAGGCATGTTAAGATAATGAAAATAAATATGAGATGCGTACTTAAATCGGCAAGGGAAAAAAATAAAGAACAGAGCGTATCGGCGAAACAAAGGGCGCGCGGGCTGAAAACATAAAACATGAATAAAGCGTTACTCACTGGAGATGGGCAATTAAAGAACTCAGATCACCGTAGATAGATAAAGGTAAATATAAATAAGAGTATTCCCGCTGAACCCATTTCCGTTTTTTACTTCTTTTCTCTTTTTTGGAAATTAATACCAATTGCATACCAACTACTGTTTAATACCATTACGACTTGATACCACTACCGTTTAATACTCATTATTTATTAATCTTACCATACTGTGCCTTTTGTTTTTTGTTTTTACTTTTCTAAAATGACCACATCTTCAAATCCCGTACTTGAAACCAGCACCTCGGTCAAAGCCATCACATCCAACAACGTCGTCTTCAAACACGACGTTGAGCCTGCAACAATTATCTACTCCCCCATTACTGGCAAAATCCTGCACATTGTCCAACCTCCTCTTGCGTCCATCTCCGATCCTCGCCTCGCCCAGCTCAACATATCGTTTGCCTGTCCCGGAGATCTCCGAGATGTCGGCGAATTACATGTCATGCCAGGGTTGGTGGACGCTCACGTGCATCTGAACGAGCCCGGAAGAACCGAGTGGGAAGGCTTTGAGACGGGCACTAAAGCGGCGGCAGCGGGCGGAGTAACCACTCTTATTGACATGCCGTTGAACGCCATTCCTCCGACAACCACTGTCGCCAACTTCAACACAAAGCTTGATGCAGCTAAAGGCCAGTGCTGGGTGGATGTCGGGTTCTGGGGGGGCATCATTCCAGACAATACGTCCGAGTTGGTTCCGTTGATAAACGCTGGCGTCCGCGGGTTTAAATGCTTTATGGCCGACTCGGGAGTTGAAGAGTTTCCAATGGTGAACAAATGGGATATCGAGCTGGCGCTCAAGGCCGTACGAAACCAGCCTACGATTGTCATGTTTCATGCAGAAATCGCAGACTCGCACACAATCCCGCAAGAAGTGGATTTTGCTTCTTTGGATCCACAGTCGTATGACAGTTTCCTCAGGTCGAGGCCAGAGGCTATGGAAGTGGAGGCTATTAGCACGATCATCAATGTGAGCAAAGTAGCGCCAGAAGTGCCACTACACGTTGTGCACCTGGCCTCTGCAGACGCTCTTCCACTCGTGCAAAAGGCCAAACAAGACCGGGTCAAGCTCACGGCAGAGACGTGTTTCCATTACCTGGCGTTCACTGCAGAAGGAATCAAAGACAAGGCCACGCAGTTTAAATGCGTGCCTCCTATTCGCACCCAGTCTGTCAATGACGCGCTGTGGGATGCGCTCAAAACTGGCGAAATCTCGTCTGTCGTGTCTGATCACTCGCCATGCACCCCGATTCTCAAGCTTTTGGACGAGGGCGACTATTTCAGAGCATGGGGCGGGATTTCTTCTGTCGGCCTGGGTCTTTCGATCCTCTGGACCGGCATCACCCAAGGACGCCGCAAGTTCAGTCTTGTGGACGTCGCAAGACTCACTTCTTACAACACTGCGTACCAAGCAGGCCTCATCGACACCAAAGGATCCATCGACGTTGGCAAAGACGCCGACTTCTGCATCTTTGATCCAGAAGGGTCGTTGGTTGTGGACCAGACCTTGCTTCCGTTTAAAAATAAACTGACGCCATACCACGGATCGACGTTGAACGGACTGGTGGTCGAAACGGTGCTGAGAGGCAAAACGGTATTTACCAGCGGTGAAGGGCACGGAAAGATGCCAGAAGGCAAATTGCTGCTGGAAAAGAGGGCGTATTAGGTAATCGATTAGGTAATAATTCATAATAATTTATTCTACTAATTTAATGTCACGTGATGATAGATTGTTCAGCCGCACAATCTAAAAAATTTTATTTTGTCCTCGACTTTTTTGGGATGCTTTAATTTTTTTTTTTTATTTTTTTTTATTTTTTTTTTTTTTTTCCGTTTTGACTCTTTTGAACCAGTAATTCTACACACCCCTCCAACCTTCGTTTTATTCGAAATGACACCACCTACTCTCACCATTCTCTTAGTCGGTAACGGTGGCCGAGAACACGCTCTTGCCTGGCGTCTTGCCCAGTCGCCCTCCGTTTCCCAAATCTACGTCGCACCCGGTAACGGCGGTACCGCTTCTGGCAGCATTTCCAAGGTCCAGAACGTCGACATTTCTGCTTCCAACTTTGCTGAGCTTGTCCAATTCGCGCAATCCAACAATGTCAACCTTGTTGTTCCAGGCCCTGAACAGCCTTTGGTTGACGGAATCAGCAAGTGGTTCAAGAAGGTTGGCATTCCTGTTTTTGGGCCCTCTGAAAAGGCGGCTGTTATGGAAGGCTCCAAGACGTTTAGCAAAGATTTCATGGCCAAGCACAACATTCCTACTGCTGCTTTCCAGAACTTTACTGATTACGAGGCTGCTAAAAAGTACATTGACAGCGTTGACCACAATGTTGTCATTAAAGCGTCCGGCCTGGCAGCTGGCAAAGGTGTTTTGATTCCTGAGACTAAGCAACAGGCTCATGACGCACTCAAAGAGGTCATGCTCGACAAGGCTTTTGGATCCGCAGGCGACGAGATTGTCATTGAAGAGTTTTTAGAAGGTGACGAGCTGTCTATTCTCGCGCTTTCCGACGGCTACACTGTGGTCGACTTGCCTCCTGCCCAAGACCACAAGCGTATTGGCGAAAACGACACTGGACTCAATACCGGTGGCATGGGCACCTACGCACCTGCTCCCTTGGCTACTCCTGCCCTCCTCCAGCAAATCCGCGAAACCGTGCTCCAGCCTACTATTGACGGCATGCGTAAAGACGGATTCCCCTTTGTGGGAGTTTTGTTTGTCGGCATCATGCTTTCCAAGCAAGGAGTTCCCAAGGTGTTGGAGTACAATGTCAGATTCGGCGACCCAGAAACCCAGAGTGTCTTGATGTTGTTGAGCAAAGACACCGACTTGGCACAGGTGTTTTTGGCATGTGCTGAAGGACGTCTTGACTCGGTCAAGGTTGGTGTTGAAGAAGGATACGCCGCTACGGTCGTCATGTCTGCTGGAGGATATCCCGAGTCTTACGAAAAGGGAGACGAAATCACGATTGGAAAGATTGAAGACAACAACTACATTTTCCATGCTGGAACTGCAGTCAACAAAGAGGGCAAGCTCGTCACTGCTGGCGGAAGAGTTATTGCCTCTTCGGCTCGTGCACAGACTTTGGAGGGTGCTTTGCAACTCGCTTATAAGGGTGTTGACCAAGTCAATTTCAAGGGTAAATACTTCCGCAAAGACATTGGCCACCGCGGATTGAGAGATATCAAGGCTATGAATGAAAAGGATGGATCCAAGGAGGGCATTACTTATGCCTCTGCTGGTGTTAATGTGGATGAAGGCAACAGATTTGTTGAAGAAATCAAGGCAAGCGTCCGATCCACACGCCGATCAGGCGCTGATGCCGAGATTGGTGGTTTTGGTGGACTTTTCGACTTGAAGGCTGCTGGCTACTCATCTGACGCTCTCCTCGTTGGCGCAACTGACGGTGTTGGCACCAAGCTCATCATTGCCCAATCCACCAACATCCACGACACTGTTGGCATCGATCTTGTTGCCATGAGCGTCAACGACTTGATTGTTCAGGGCGCCGAGCCACTGTTCTTTTTGGACTACTATGCTTCCGGCAAGCTCGACATTAAGAACGCTGCCAGCTTTGTCAAGGGAGTTGCTGAAGGCTGCATCCAGTCCAACTGTGCGTTGATTGGCGGTGAGACTGCTGAAATGCCCGGTTTGTATTCGGGCAACGACTACGACTGCAACGGAACGTGTGTTGGTGCCGTCGAGCGCAACCAGATTTTGCCCCGTTTGGACGAGTTCGAGGCCGGCGACGTTGTTCTTGGATTGGGCTCCTCGGGCTTCCACTCAAACGGCTTTTCGTTGGTCAGAAAGATTGTTGAGCACGCCGGACTTGAGTACTCAGACACTGCTCCTTGGGACACTTCCAAGACTGTTGGCGAGTCTCTCTTGACTCCTACCCGCATCTACGTCAAGTCGCTCATGTCGGTTATCAAGAAGGACAGCAGCTTGATCTTGGGTCTTGCAAACATCACTGGCGGCGGTCTTACCGAAAACGTTCCCCGTGTTCTTCCCAAGCACTTGAATGCCGTTGTTGACGTGACATCGTATCCCCTCCCTACTCTTTTCAGTTGGTTCGGAAAGGCTGGCAATGTTCCTGCCGAGGACCTTGGCAAGACTTTGAACATGGGCATTGGCATGGTTGTCATTGTCAAGCCCAAGAATGTGGAGCTTGTGACTGAGATGTTGCAGAAAGAGGGAGAGCAAGTTTACAAGATTGGTAGATTGGAAAGTGGTGAGCAAAAGTGTGTGTTGGAGAACCTGGAAAAGTGGGTTAAATAAAGGAACGGGGTAAAACTTTTTAAATACTTTTATTATATACATTTTTTTGAATACTTAAGCTTACGATTATTTTAAATTGAAGAAACGTTGAAAAAAAAAAAAAAAAAAAAAAAGACTAAAAATGTTAGATCAAATCGTTCACCATCTCATAAACTCCACCAACAACAAACCCGCCCAAGCAAAGCGTCACAAACCTTGGGACGCCGCCCGTCCACAAACTCTTGATGCCGCCGTTTTCCTGGGCCACCATCATGACAGCGGTCCTGAGTCCGTTTTGGTAGACTGCGCGCGCGTTGGTTGACATCATGCGGGTTCGGATTGTGTCGAGTGGTTGGGTGGCCAGGACCGTTACGAGGGACGAAAGGGCTGTGGCGATGAGGGTGACCGGGACGGAGTTGAGTCGGTTTTGCTGGGCTGGGTCGGCCGGGGAGGGCTGGGATGGGAAGACTGAAGTCAGCGAGGACTTGACGAAAGAATAGGAAGTAAACAGCACGGACGCAGAAGTGACCTGCAAGCACAGCGCTGGCATGAAGCCTTGGGCAAACGCCATGAGGCCGCGGGTTTTGTACATGTGCGCCACGGTTGCTGGAAACGAGGAGGCGTACGAGGAGATGGGGACCGGTGCTTTTGATGAGTACGGGTACGGTTCGATTTCGAGGAGCGGGACGGCTTTGAGGTTGGATGGGAGTGGAGGCTGGACTCTTGCGGGTCTAGTCTTCTTTGCTTCACTTTTAGCACTGCCTTCACTCTTAGCCTCAGTCCTTGGTGCATGCTTCACTTGAGAACTGGCCTTTGAATCAAACTTTTTCAGCGAGTGCCTCGAGTCCTCCAAAGCAGCGCGTCTGTTGGCTTCCAAGTTCTCTTTGTCCAGCGTCGTTTCGACCATTGTTGTTTTCACGTTTTCAAAAGGCAGCGAGACGATTGTTTCCGCCAATCCTGTTGCCATGCCGAAGAGGAGCGGGTTCTCGACTATACTAGCCGGTCTAGGAGAGCCATCAACGGTCTGAGCGGTGGGGGAGGTGCTAGACAAGGCAGCGTTGTAGAGTGAGAAGCGGGCAGCAGCTTTGACCAAGTTGCCAACGAGGGATGGAGCAAAGCCGGTATACAGTCTGTGAACCGTTTCTGGCGGGTGGTATTTAACCCTTACTGCGTCGCTTTTGAAGGTGTTTGTAGCTGAGTTCGAGGCACTGGGGCCGCTGGCTGGAAGAAGAACTGTCCTGCAGAGCTGGGACTGCGTTTTGATAAAGTCCAAAGGAAAAGTCAAAAGGCTTTCTGCAGCAGTGGCCGAGAGTCCGGCAACCGTAGATCTCTTTTATTAAAGCAGTTAGTAACTGGTCCTGAATTAAAATATCCAAGCGGTTTTAGTAGATCTTACCTGATATTCCGCCATGGCTAGCTTTACTTGCACGTTTATTGGTGTAGTGAAAAATGAAATTTGAAATTTTGAAATTTTAAGTGTGTGTGTGTGTGTGTGAGAGAGAATCAAAGGTCATGTGAACACATTCTCAACGTCAGAGTTTGGTCCAAAGAGACTTGAGAGAAAACCCGTTTCCAACTCAGTTCTTTCAAATCCCATTCCAAACCACCAATTCCACAATGGCCAGCACAGATCACCAACCTTCCATAGCCTCGCTCCTGACCCCAGCCTCGTGTTTCTCTTCAACGGCCTTGCGCTCCTTTCTCCGCATGTCGCGCAAGCAATCCGACGACGCAGTGCATACCGCGCTTCCAAGAACAGGAACCTGCGCAGAGTACGTGAGAAACTCGCTATTTCCGGCGTGGTACGAGCGTGACTGCGTGGTTGAGTATTGTCAAGACGTGCTGCGACAGAAAGAAAGAGAGCTGGCTGAGTCTCAGTCTCACGATTCACCGCAAATCAAAAAGCCCAAAGTCGATCCCAGGTTTGATCCCTACGCATCCTCGTCCGATTCTCCATATTCACAGTCTTCAGATAAACACTATGCCGAAAAACAATCGCTGCAGCAGCTCAAGTCCTGGATCCACCAGGAACAGCAGATTGAAAGCATCGTCCGCGACACTTCTGCCACTTTCCTGTCAAACAGGTGCGGACTGGTGTTCCTCAAAGCGTCGCCAACCTCGTCAAGACTGCCCGTCGAGAGTGCGGATTCGTATCTGGAATCTTACGCCTTGTTTAAAAGATTCTACAACGATGTTGACGACAATAATTAAGCTGTAGTCGCTACTTGGCTGTATTATTATGTCATATTCTTTGTTAATTACCCAGACCTCAATATTCTTCCAGTATATAAAATACATATCGTCCCGCTTGTAAAAAAAAAAAACCCTCTCAATTGAAAACCTTCCATCTTCTTACTCAGTTCATGTAGACCTATCCTTTTTTTTTTTTTTTTTTTTTCTAGTTACTTCTAATGTCCACTCAACTCTCACTTTTCCAAAAACTCAAAGACCCATGCGTCCAACTAACGTCCATAGCCCGATCACAGCCTTTCAATCCATCTTCTCCACTCCTCACCGCTACTCTCGACACTCTCTATTCTACCCTCACATCCATCCCAGCTGCAGACCTTTCTCTACACTTTGATCCCAAATTTGCAGACTATGTGTTTTTCCCAATAGCCGCGCTCCTCCAGAAACCTGAACTGGGAAACCATGCGACTGTGATAGTACTCAAGGCCTTGACATTCTTGATAAAATACGGGTGGAGCAAGGATATCGATCGAGAGCTGGCGAAACAGTTGTTGATCCTGCTGGCATACTTTGTTTCCTCAAAGCTCTCAGCGAGTAATACTAATGGCCGCAACAATGGATCACCAACACCAACACCGGAATCTAAAAGTGCAGCGTGTCTAGCACTCTTTGAACTTTTCAACGCAATCCAAACATCTCCAACAATCGGCGCTTCTTCGTCAACGTCGTTCGGCACTGACACTCTGATAATTCCAACTATCGGGTCAACCGTATCTTCACTTCTTGATTGCGCAATGCTCACAGCATTTGACTCTTCTTCCAACTCTCAATTGCTTTCAACTTCAGACGCTCTAGCCCTCCAAACAGCAAGTCTTTCGGCACTCGATGTCCTCCTTTTCGGAATAGTCAAATCGCCGCAAGCATTATCGACAATGTTGCCTGCCATTGTTTCTGCGCTTACAAAAATCCTAGCTTCCAAAACGACAAAAGATGGATCAACAACGGCTACTGCTAGGAAAACGCATTTTAAAGTTAATGTCCAAGTACTCAACATTTTACGGAAATTGCTACGGAATGTGTTTGACGATAAAAGGTTGGAATTGGAAAACGGTCAACAGAACAATAGCAATTCTGGTGTCAAGTCGCTGAAAGATTTGGCAGAACAAACAAAAAATAGCAGCAACAAGAGGGGAATCTCAGAAAAAGAGAAATGGTTAATTGCTACTAAAGAACAGGTAAGGATAGCTTTGTCGGTTATTCCAAGCTTGCGTATCAGCACTCTTTCTTTTTTGCCCTCAGTTTCGGCTAGCTCTACCCAACAACGGCCAGAACTCATAGCAGCCCTGGCAAATTTTTCCTTATCGGTGATCAAGTACTCCAAAAAGGCGTTGGATAACTGTGTACCCATGATGTTGGATACCCTTGTGTTGACTATTTCAATGGATCCTGACCTTTTCCTGAGGGCAGATGGGTCGGTGGATGTGGACGAGTTTGGAGATAGTAGGAGTGTGAGAGAACGACTGGTGGAGCTACTGGTGGAAGAAAATGCAAACTATAAATCCAGTTTGGATAATGGCTTTGATACCGATTTCGATACAGATACCCCGCCAGAAGAAGGCGAACTGACACAAGCCCTCCAAGAACGAGTCTACAACTGGATCGACACAGTTCCTAGAATGGTGATGGCAGTGGACGACACGCAGTCACAAAAAGTATTGGACTGTATTAGGTGTGGTATCGAGATGTTGGCAGAAGTTGGGGTGTTGAATGGGTCTATGGTTTATCAAAGAATTAATGACGTTCAATCGGGTGTGTTGGGAAACGAGGGAGATGATTGTTTAGGAGGCGAGGGAGTTAAATTGATGTTTCAGAAACTGGTCACTTTGATTGAAGATTCAGTGACGTTGGTGCCAAACGAGAAGCTTACCGTCAACTCGAAAATGCTAATGGACGCTGGGCCTCTTACTGCCAATTTGCTTGCAAATACCTCATCTGGCACTTGTTTGGATGCTACTGCTTCAAATAATACTTCAAACACCCAAATCCAAAAACTGAGCAAAAAGTTAGACCCACAGTTATACCCCCAGCTCACGTTCACAGATCTAGGCATTGACGTCACAATGACGCCGGCCGTGGAACTCAAGCTTGCACAAGTTTTGAAAACGTTTGGCATGGTCGGGCAAAGTTATGAAACATTTGGGGTTTTGCAGAAGTTATTAAACCAAGCAAGCAGCCAGCATTTCTCTCAAAACACCCACTTTCAAAGCGGATTTAGAGCAAGTGGAAGTGGCGAAGGAAATGCCGCACTTGCGGCTTGGTTAGCAATTAACGTGTTTGAAGGAGTGGTAGAGTCACAGATAACACAACTTGAACGAAAACAGAAACAACAGATTTTGGATCGTCAGGAAGAAGACTGGTTTATCAGCGATTACGACGGTGACAGTCTTGGTGATGGAGGAAAGGATAGTGGGAGGGATGCTTTGAGGGAAGAGAAAATGGAACGAAATGAAGCTGTGAAGAATGATATGGTGGTCGAGATGTATACGTTTTGTGTCAACCAATTGCAAGCTTCTACATCACTGTCTTCTTTTGGGAATACTAACAGTAAACTTGATACAGTCTTGACAGTCAATTCACTCAAAGGGTTATCGCTTGTCAGCAAATATCTCCAAAAAGAGTTTAAAGGCGTGTTGATGCATGTGTTGTATCCAGTGTTGAGATTAATTGGCCCTGTTTCTTTCCCTAAATCCTCCTCAGATTCTAAATACCCTTCTTCGGCTTTAAGATCCACTTCCAATGGTTTGAACGCAGCAACAGCATCTCATTTTGGCAATGATGCAATCAGATTGGCAGCCCAAAGCACTTTAATCACAATCGCACAATCTTGTGGTTACAACAATGTGCACGATCTGGTTTACTTTAACTATGATTACATTTTGGATTCTCTTTCTTTAGACTTGAATACACCAATGATTGCTCTTGACAATTCCAGCGGTTCTAACAGCAGTGCTAGCTCTGGTAGACCTAAAACTGGACTGATTACACTTTCTTCTCCAGCAACAACCCTTTCGACGCTCGTGTCCATAACCGGACCCAAAATTCTTCCCTTCCTTGACGACATTGTGTCGGCGCTGCTTACGCAGGTTGATATGTATCATGGGTACCGCAGCCTGACGGAGGGCGTGTTTGGAGCGTTTGGCGGGGTGGTTCGGGTTGTGTATGAGGAGTACTATGTAAAGGGAGGTGAGGGTAATGGCAATAACGGGGACGAGAAGAGTAGAAAGAAGAAAGACGGAAAAGCAGGGTTTTTTCATCTTGATACGTTTGATGAGCTGTTGAACATCTTGGATACCCCGAAAGCTAAACCTGGAAATGAAGCAGAGAGCGAGGAAATGAAAAAGGTATTTGAAAGAGGGTTTGAAGGTATTGAAAATGATGATTCCAAAAACGACGGAACTTTTCCAAGGGTTCCGTTTGCAGAGCTTAGCAAAGATCAAAAGAAGCAAGAGCAATTACCAACTGACGACAACGACATTGACATGGAAGGTATGGAGGAGAAGGGAGATGCCGGAAATAAGAAGGAAGAAGAGGATGAATGGCATTCGCCAGTTCCACAAAAAACGTACACCCTAGTGCAAACACTTGTCGAGTACAGCGACCGGTTCCTGACGAGCGAGCTGTCGAATGGGTTTATGGCAGAGTTGTTGGATATTATAGAGTATGGAGTTTGTATTTTGTCTTTAACCTCTCCAAGCACTTCTTCTTCTTCTTCTTCTTCCTCTGATGCCAACACAAGTGCTGGATCTGATGCTAGTAACAATAATAGTACAGAAACTAGTGAAAGTGGGAATGAGATATCTAAAGGTCCCAACAACCGCTTTCTTCCAATTCTCAACACAATCTGGCCACTTTTGGTGCACATCCTCCTCACCACTAGTGTCCCGCACCTTTCGCGCAGAAGTTTACAAGTGGTGACAACAGTTGTTGGATTGGGCGGCGAGTTTATGGGATCTCGGGTTGATCGGCTGTGGAGCGAGATTAGAGGCAGGGTTAGTGAGGTGGCTAATGGGTATGTGTGTAGTAAAAGCGGAAGTGGGGCCGGTGGTGATGCTGGTGATGGAGGTGGATGGAGAAAGCAAGATGTCGAAGAGTTGTTGATTGTTGCAATCAATGGAGCCAAACCTAGCACCAAGACGTTTAACGAGGTGTTGATAGAGGCGTCAAAGATGATCTCCAACAACAACAATCACCCTGGTAGTAATGATAATGGCACTGAGAGCAGCACAAACAAACGACTCACACAAGCACTCAACCAAGTTAACCAAGACGCTGTATGGTTTGAGATGGTTAAACAAGGGCCTAAAAGCGGGTGGCCATCTGTTGGCACTAACAACAAGAATTACAAATTCCAAGAGTTTATGTTGTAAAAAACATTTATTTATTTATTTATTTTTTCCATGTATAATATTAATTAAAATAGTAAGTTTTATAAAGTGTGCTTTTTAATTTCTTAAAGCCTCGCTTTCGTCTTTTAGCCCGTTTTCCTTAATCTTCTTCAACCTTCTTCAACAACGGTCTGTATTCAGGCTTCCACATCTGGTTATAAACCCAGGCCATCAATTCTTCATCGGTTTCTGGAAGTTTGACCTTCATGTTAGTTCCAGGCATGTACTCATCTTCAATTCTCGCAACCCCATCTTTGACCGCCTGTTTGACGACAGCCGTTGCCACAATCTGCGACACCTTTTGGATATCATGCAAGTCGGGCAACAACCCTCCATGCGGGTCTTTGAGGATTGGCGACAGGCTGGACAAAGCCTCGACAGACGCAGAGACCATGTTTTTGGTGATGCAGGAAGCGCGCGACAACACGGCGCCGAGACCGATACCAGGGAATGAGAAACAGTTGTTGTTTTCAGAGATGTGGCGGCCGTAGGCTGGCGGGAACGGAGAGCCGGTTGCGACGAGCGCACTGCCAGATGTCCATTTCAACAAATCAGCGGGCGTGGCTTCGTGGAGACGCGTGGGGTTGGACAAAGGAAGGATAATAGGTCGCTCGACGTGTTTGTTCATTTCCTTGACGGCCTGTTCGGTGAATGCGCCGGGTTGGGTGGAGCATCCAATCAGGACATGTGGTTTCCATTGCGAAATGATTTCAGTGAGGTTGTTGGTGTCAAAAGAGCCGTCGGCGCCCTGTTCCGGAGTAACGAGGTATGGGCGCTGGCCGTCGGAAACGTCCTTGGAGCTTTCGGTCAACAATCCGAACCGGTCAATCAGCCAAATGTGTTTGCAAGCGTCTTCGTAGGACTCGCCTTTGGTAACCAAGTAGTCAGTGATTTGTTCCGCAATGCCAATGCCAGCCGACCCGGCGCCGTACACAAGGAACCGGGTTTCGGTAATGTCGGCATCGAGGGTCTTGAGTGCGGCAGTGATTCCCGACAGCGTGACCGCGCCGGTGCCTTGAATGTCGTCGTTGAAGCAGGGCAGCACCTGGCGGTACTTTTGAAGAATTCTGCGCGCATTCTTGACACCAAAGTCTTCAAAATGGACAATAGCCTTGGGGTACAGTTTTTTGACAGACATGAGGAACTTGTCGATGAACTGGTCGTAAGACTCGCCCCGAACCCTTCGGAAGCGGTTGCCCATATAAAGGGGGTCGTTCAGCAGGGTTTCACGGTCGGTGCCGACGTCCAAAATGACAGGAATGCCGCGGCCGGGGTGGATGCCTGCACACAAGGTCATCAGTGCCAGTTTGGCAATTGAGATGCCGATACCGCCGGTTCCCTGGTCACCGATTCCCAGAATGGACTCGCCGTCGCTGACCACAATGTAATCGATATCGTCTGCGGATCCAAACGCCGCCAGTCGCTGCTCAACCTGCTCGGGGTACTTGATATCCAAAAAGCAGCCCTCAGGTCTGCGGAACTGGTGCGAGTAGTCCTCAATGGCTTCGCCCTGGGTAGGGGTGTAGATGATGCTAAAGACCTCGGAGATGTGGCGGAGGAGGAACTTGTAGTAGAGCACTTCGTTCTGGACCTTCAAGGAGGTGCAGAATGCGTTTTTGGCCAGGTCGGTGGGATATTTGAGAAACTGCTGGTACGCACGGTCGCATTGCTCCTCTAGCGTGTTGGTGTTAGACGGCAGCATGCCGTTCAGTCCAAACTGGTAGCGTTCGGCCAGCGTGAACGCCGAGCCTTTGTTGAACGCGGGATGGTTCAGCAAGCTGCGGCCTGCGTACGGGCACTCGATTGGACCGGTGACGGTCAGCACGGTTTTGCGGGCAAATGAGACTGCTGCTCGGCGCATCGTGAGAGGTGTGAGAAATGGCTATGAAGGTTGGAGGGATGCAATTGCTAAAGAACAGGAAAA
>JAKTYL010000220.1:0-19403 GCA_030578715.1 Magnusiomyces tetraspermus
CTTTATTAGTTTTAGTTTTTTATTCTTCTTTGTTTGATTTGTTTCATTATGAACACTATTATAGTAGAACTTTTAAAGATATATTTGACTGGCAAAGTGGTACGTGTATAAAATAATTGTAGATCTCAATGCGAGATCTGAATGTCTTGGAACATTTTTGTAGCTGATGAGGGTGACAGAAACAAAAACAAAGAAAAGAACATCATACATACGTTAGGAGATTTGATACCTACTGGGCGTTGTAGCACTAATAAAGTTAACATGGTGGCTCTGTAGTATTGCCAAGCATGGAGCATATGCTTTCAAATCCTGTGCCTTGACCAGCAATCATAGTTATTCTAACAAGTCAGCTGGGCAGTTAGTTGTGAGAAATAAGCCACAAAGGACTACCTGAAGAGATATTTAAGTGATATGATAATCTAGTATCAATATATTTGTCTTTCCATAAATATAAAAGGATCATATAAATGGTATAAGATGTGATAAGATCGAATAAGCAAGTTGGAGGTGGTATATTTTTAGATGTACTGTGTGTATTAGTTGTAGCCTAAGTCGTGATAGTTGAAACGAAAACTAAAGAAGGTTTTGTCAGTTTAGGGAAAATACACACGGCTGTCTACACCTTATTTAATCACAGACTCAGAATTTCTCGTCACTAAACCTAGCAGTACATAGCAATTGTGCCCATTCGAGTGGTAATATAACTGTGATATAAGCGCTTAAAATGCCGCAGAAATATTACTGTTTGAATTGGATTGACAGTCGATCAAGTATTTTTATTGTTATAATTGTGCAATTTTATACTGTGATTAATTCGAATAGCCCCAGATTCTTTTGGTTTAATGATGAGTATCTTGTGACTATAAGGAAACCTTTTCTTCAACTACCCTGTTTGATATATTGATTATTCACATATTTTTTGCATTATAAAATTTACTGCTCATCAGTAAAACAGTAGTACATTCGATATTTTCCTTTTTAATCATTAGTAGAGCCTCTGTTATCTTGACTTAATGTGAACCTTTTACATCTGTACTAAAATCTTTAGCGTGATAACCTTCATTCCACAAGGGCAAGTATGTCACATTAGGTGGATCCGACAGATCATCAAACATTTCCATTAACTCAAACGAAACTTAGATCTAATAATGTACTTTGGTGATACTTGATATTGGATTTTCAGAGCATGAAAATAGGAAATACTAAACACGCCATCAAGTTTAGCAGTTGTCTAAGTCTCCAGTATGACTTCATCGTAAATACAAACTTATTTGCTGCTGCTATTATTGATATCAGTTTTACGTTAGCAAGTTTTTTAAATCGCATTGGGGGACTCAATAAAGGCATCTCCTAGCATGTCTTGATCGAATGATAGATTTCACGGGGGAAGCAAGGCATTCGACACAGGTATAGCGATCTCTGATTGATATGAGCGTGCAAATACTTTCGTTCAATTTCATTGCAGGAGCAATAAAGGAAACCCTTTTCAGCCTAAAGCATTGCTCAGTATGTATTTTTCATTTTGTCAAGTCTTACATTGTCATCGCTCCTCCAATAGTTACAATATTATATTTGCAGCTTATTTAAGCAGGTTTTCTTGGTAGTTTTTGATTCGTTGAATGTATTGAATAAGTAATTTCTTCATGTATTTAATTTCCTGTATATTAGTGTCAAACCTTTATGCTTTCTTAGTGCTAAAAATCCAACTTTTATCTTCTAACGTACAAAAAATTGTGATCAAGGCTTTAAGATCAAAACGACACAAGTCAGCAGTACCTGTTGAAAAACCCCCAGTCTCATGAAGACGCAAGGAACCTTTAGCAGTTAACCACATTTTGTGACTTTTGATTTTTCCTTTTAGACCAATCTTCAGTTTCTGATAGCCCAACAGGCTGTACTCTGAATCTTATCCGTTAAATAAATTTACTGAAAGTTGAGCCTTCAGTTTTCCCATTGAATGTTCTGGCTTTGCGGGATAATCGTTTGTTGAATAGATGAGTTGTCCATTTGTTTTTCTTATGAATTCCATCACTAATTGCAGCAAACTTCACCGGGTCTGCCTTGTTTATTTGACTTTCTATTTTCAAAACAGAAACTTGAAGGGTCCCAGTGTATGGACTAATACTACTATCTTTCAATAGACTTGGCATTGCAAATGAGCTTGTCGAGAAGAGAGTTTTTTTTTTTTTAGCAAGAGTAGACTCTCTTTCAATTATTTTGTTGGTAGCCAGGTCTTTTTTTTTGCATTCATCCTAAAAAAGCATTTAGCAAACTTTAGTACTGGGGCTCTGCGAACTACCCATAAAGACAGCCAACACTGTAAGAGCATGTTTCATCAAAGCTCTACTTTCGAATGATTAAGGAATTCTTTTCAAATCCTATAGTATATGTTGCTTTTGAACGATTTTTCTATGTTGACAACTTCTAAAAACATATACTTGTCATTGTAGACATCAAGCGAAAGTCGTATATATTAATTATGACTTTGAGTTACTCGAGCTCTAGCACTGTGGGCTCAAACAAGATATTCAGCTTATATGCGGTTGAACGATGATTCTTCAAACTGGCTGTGAGACCTAGGATTAAAAGAAAAATTATCAATTAGTAATTTAATCCTTCTAATGCCAAAAGCAACATGGCAATTTGAAATTTTAAACCAATAAAGTTATTTACGGGTTGTACCAATATAATACATTAATAATTTTGCGCGGAGAGATTCACGATTTGTCGAGACCAAGTAGCAAATATTCATATTTTATTCCTCTATGTATTTTTTATCAGAAATTTAAATATATATTTGTCAATATTATCAATAAAGCTAAGCTTTTCCAATTCCTATAATGAGTAAATTTCTTTTGCAAAATTATGAAAAACGATCATATATTCAGTTTTGTTTTTATGCTTGTCTTATCAGACGATCATAGCTATTGAGATTAGATGGTTGCCTAGTTAAGAAAATGCGGCTTAAACTACCCAATTAAAGAATACACGACATAACCTTTGTTTTTTAAGCAACGCTCATCACTAACAATTTTACATCTATTGTTACTTTAGTCCACAGAGTTGAATGTTTTAATTTTTTAATCTACACCCGCGTTTTACGTATTGATTGAGAAAATTTGTATTCTATTTTTACACTCCTTTCTCAATTCTTAGAAGCTACAAACTTCCAATTTTACTTTTAGTATACCAAACTTCTCTTTTTTTTATCTATGGATAATTTCAAAAACTTTGTCGGAGAGATCAAGTATTGGTCTCCCTGGCAAAAGCCTGAAAATCACAATATATCCGTGCCTCAGATTGCTCAAGGTAAGATCACATTCGATTCTTAAATCAACACAAATCGACAACAGTTATATCTCTAGTTTTTACTAACGTCTTTTTTAGGCAATTCGAGCGAGTTTGAAACTTCGCGTATAAGCGAAAGCTTTGAGCAATGTTCAGTTTTGAGCTCAAGACATTTAGGCACTGGCCACACGGAAATGGCCAAACGGTATGCACCAACCAGTTCTCTTGCCACTAGCTCATCCACTGTTTTACCACCTTCTCGTTACTTCTTGGGCGTCAACAAAGGCAAAACCAAACGCTCGTTTAGTCTTCCCAAAAGACACTTTTCTCAGCAAACTAGTATCTTGTCCCTTAGCGCCGAGAAACAAAATGAAGTGGTTGATATTGAGAAGAAGCTTGAGATGTGGAGGATTGTGGTTTCTGATGGGTTCAAGTATATTGAGAATGGTAAGGTTGTTACTAGCAATGCTCAGTTTTTTGAGCCTGGTATTACTTCCAAAGTCAGACGTACAGACCGGAAAGTACCAGTTTTTGATACATCGACAACATGCCCTCGGGTTCAGTGTGACATTGAGAGACGTGAACTAGCCAAACAGTACTGTGACGAAATCCAAACTTCCATCAACCAAGTCAACGCTTACAAGGCAGAACTTGTCGCCACAATCGAAACTCAGACTGCTGAGATTGGAGTTTTGAAAGATGAACTTGATTTTGTTATTGCCAACAGAAACGAGAATCATGAGACTCTGAAAGTTGAACTTGAAACGGCTATCCAAAATCGGGATGCTGAAATTATTCAGCTCAAGCAGCACATTAGTAAGTTGGAACAGAAAAACTTTTCAGCAGTCAATGAAGCTACATTTCATCGCTTGTCTTTACAAAACGCAAAAAACAATCTTGATACTGTTGTTGGATTCATGAGAGGCTACTCACGCGATGTGAAAAGTATCCAGGCTCAGTTTTTTGCGCTCAAACCCAGAAATGGCAATGATCGTGGTAAGGTTCAGATGGCTTTGGAATGTGTTGAAGATGGTATTCATTTGCTAGATGTTAAGGTTGAGCAAAGGTTACTCCAGGTGAAGGATTTGATGGACGCTGGAGCAAATGAAGAACAAGAATTTGGCACTCAAAACAACATGCAGACTGTGGGAAGCTCTAGAAGTTCAGATGAATGTGTCACTGAATCAGAGACAGAGCCCGAACATGGACTGGAATCAAGAGAAACAAGCTCTGCTACCTCAATCATTGATTCGATTTCCAACTCAGAGTCTAACCCAGCTAACACTCCATGCTTAGAAAGCACCGCCATAACTTTAGCTTCAGCCGTTATTTGCAACACAAGTATTGACGAAAACACGACGTCTTTGAATGATGTTCAGGTGCCACAACAACCAGTTCGTGCTACTGTTAAAACTTTGCTTAAAAAGCCTAAAAATTCAAAGGCTTTAGCCAAATGGAACTTCTTTAGAGGCTCGTCTAAAAAGAAGGTTAATGTTACTTTTGCAAACCCCCCTTCTTCTTTCAGCACTAAGAATAAACACGAAAGCAAATTCAACGCCTATTCTGCTGCTTCTGCAATTACTTCAGCCACACCTGTTGTCTCTTGTGGTAAGCCTCCTACTTCTGTTAACCCTATACAAACCAGCTCTACTAATTCTTCACTCAACAATCAGACTACACAACGCAAATCTAGCAATGCTTTTCATCAACTAAGAAGCATGACTTCAGTGTTGCGCTCTTCTAGTCGGGATCGTGTTTGTAGTCTGGTTGTAAATAATATCGATGACAACAATTATGCTGCTGATACACAGGAAAACAAAACCAAACGCAGGAGCATCAAATACGTGACTAAAAGCAGAACCAACAGCAAATTTTTATTATTTTACTCTGACAGTGAAGATGAGGATAATCAAGAATCAAGCAAGCCAATTACTAAGATAGTATCTGGTTTCAAAAGGGCACTCAGTGGTGAAAACAACAGTAAGCCACTTAATTCTTTTAGCAAGAGTCTCATCCCAGAACCTCAACAGCCGGAGCCAAAGACCAAACGTAATATGAGTGTCGAAAGCGACAATAGTGATAGCAACAATTCATCAGTCTATTACTCTGGCTTAGAAGATGACGACTCCTGTCTGGAAAATGATCCAGAAAGCGATTCTCTTGACAAACCCATTCCAAAGTTCACCAAACCTATTCCAAAACCCAGCACAAAGCCTTCTCTACCCCAACCTTCTAGCTTGGCTAGACCTACCTTGGATCTCTTTTCTCTGTATAGTTACAATCCCCAGATACCTCTAAACAACTACCTTCTTAGCGACAATGATCAGCATCTCCAGTTCAAACATCCCGTTTCAAAGCGTCTTGAAGACTGCATCAGAACTCTTAAACCCGAGACTCTTCAACTACAGTGTCATGAGCTTCTGGCTAAGAATCATGGCGTTGGTGGTAGCGGTAGTAGTAACAACAATGGTAATGGTAGTGATAGCGATAGTGGCAACGGTAGTGGTAGTGCCGAAAGCGATTGGGAGGATGATGAAGATACCACTGGCTCTGTTGACAATGATGATGCCGCCACTATTATGACTGTTCTTCATCATATTTCTTAGCCCCTTCTTTTTTTTTTATTCATTATTTTTTTACTTTTTACTTTTACTTTTATTTTCATTTTCTATTGACATTTTTCAGTCTGACTTTTATTTATTTATTTATTTTGCTAATTTAGCGTTTAGACTTAATTACTTTTTCACTGAAGAATAAACACATTTGCAACGGGAATGAGCTGTACTAATAATGCAGCTGTGTAAATTGTAGCGGTTTTTTATTCGTTTAAATTTACTGATTTAAAATATCAACAACTGTGGTTTGTGTAATAGATATACAAAGTGTTGTATGTCTGTATATTAGAGATAACGTATTTTGAAAAGCCCTTTTTTAACCATATCAATGAGGGTATGTGCCTCAAAAGAGAATATCATCTTGAAGTAAAAGGCAACCCACAAATACCTATGCGACATTGCCAGGATTCTAGACAGGTTAAGTAGGGCTACAGTGAGATATGCGATGAGAAGTATGTACAACAAAGTTAATGGAATAAGCGATCAGCAATAGATCGCTCTTAAGGTTAATAATATAAATCAAAAAAAAATTAATATAATTAGTGTGATAATATCACCGCAAGACTATTCTGAAGCGTTGAGATACCTCTCGTGAGTTTTTGATTGATTGATTGTATTGGTTTATAGGCTATTAAAATACCTTAGTGTCGCTCGGAGCAGCTGTAATACAGAATTACTGAGTAGCACGGTATGACCACGGTCTTGGTCATGACACGTGCACCCACCTGTCGTTGCTTGGTCTTCGTTGGTATGGATTTTCGTCATGCTTTGGTCGGTCGCTGGTACAAGTGAAGACCGGTACGATCAGCACCCTAACTTTGACTTCGAGCTCTTTCAGAGTCCTAGCCCGAGCCGCGTTACACGTCACGGCATACTTTTTGACTCAATGCTCTTACTGGTAGAAGAAGTCCGACCAGGAAATCGAACCCTGTCTACCAGGAGAGCAGCTGGATTTAGCCGGTTGTTATAACTAACCAGACCACTGGACTGCTTCTTGTGAGTTCCTCAACTAATAATTGGGGATCTCTCTTTAAGGGTGCTATTTATGTCTCACGTCTTGTACGCGATGTGGGTATGTGTTTAAAAACTATGGAGGTTAGGTGTTGGGTCACCATTCAGCATACTCGTTTCTCAATAGCATAGACTATAAATGTATACAACAATCTTCACCAGCTAGTTATCCAAACTAAGCCCTCGACTATTGTTCAAGTTTTTTTATTTTTATTTTTCTCACCTCTTGTCATTCTGTAGACACCAACTAATACTGTCTACACTGAGTCATAAACATGACATTTATCACCGCCCTTTTCTGCACAATTTTTTGAAGTTTGCGAAATGTAACAAAGCATGCCGTTTAGCTTTTCCACAGTTTTTTGCATTTTTAGCAGTGTGTAGTAACTACCATAACTTTCCTTGGGGATGTGTTACACCAGTTTCAAAGATTTTAGCGCCTTATCAACTATTTTTTAAGGATCCAACTTGTTTCTGACTTTCTTTTATCTGATCCATCGGATCGCTTACATCAATTGATACAGTGCTCAACGAATTGTGAGTTTGGGTCAAAGAGTGTAGCTGAATAAAATCGGCATGACAAGTTACTTCTGGCTGAAGGTCATCTAATGATTTGAGTTTTTCAAGCGCCTTGAGAAACACTTCAACCAAAAGAGAAACCCTAATATCCCATATTTAACCATTATCCACCGTCCCCAAACTTCTGCCAGTTAAACTCGATCGACGGATGGTTGGCCTTGACCATTTCCCAGATGTTTTTAGGTTTTTAATGATGTTCAAACCTATCACCATCGAATCTCTCTCATTTCTTTTTGTCAAGGGTAAACCAGTCTTTACTGGGTTTTCTGCTTAAATTGGGTAATAAAGCCGCTCTTCACTATGCCGCTCAACAAGTATTATATGTCCAGTCACCATGTCTCCAAGTGAGATGTTAGTGTCCCAACTAACAATATTTCTCAAGTCAACTTTCAAGGTTTTGAAGTTAACCATTTTAGTAACTATCTCTACCATCACAATAGAATCACTTTCCAAAGTAGGAGAAAATGAAAAAGAGGTAATCTGACATGGAAAACCGAAGGGTCTCCACTTGCTGTGATAACCTTGCAAAAAAAGACAGCTTTGGAAAACAAATACAGGTTGGAAATCATGGTTTCAAATTGTGACCGATTATAATATTGAGGTGGGTTATGTTTTGGTGTTTTGTTTCTGTATTTAGAGATAATAATATGCCATGTCCTTGAAACTGGCCAGTCTCGTTCATTACTAAATTTAGGGTAACAGTTTGTACAGCTGCAAGGTTATTGTAGTTTAACAAGCAAGGTAGTGGGTTTAGGCAAACATAATTGTCATGAAAACCAAATTTGCCTTTTGCTTCCATTTCAAAAAATGATAATTTTGGAAAACCTGCGATAGCCTCCAACATTTCTGGATAGGGTGTTTTAGGAAGTCCTGGAACTATCAGTATGGAGAGATTTAATCCTAAAAATTGTTTTATAAACTTTTGAGCAGCGGTATGAAATTTTGATAGATCATTCCAACGATGAGTGAAACAATCTCCAACCCTCAATGCAGTTGTTCTGTGAGGCCATATTCTTGTACTTGGCAAAGGAGCAACACGATTAAAATCGTCAACTTTGTTAGGCAGGAAAACTATATGATGGTCAACCACAAACGCTTCAGGAGCAAAAAGAGGGGATTGCGATATCAACTCCTCATATTGTCTTCTAACATTTGTAACCACTGAACCATGACAAGATGTTTCTTAAATTCGTTGCAAACCTGAGAATACTGATGGATCGATATGTTTCCAAATGAACCTTTCAATATACGTTGGAAAAAAAATCAATGATAAGTTTTTCCCCGTAACAAATTGTTTGAATTTTGCTCTGGATTAAACGTATCATTCAATACTTATTCCCAGAAGCTATCTTCCAAAAATAGATGGGGCGAGTGTCGAAATAAAAGTCATGGGCAAATTTGAATAGTGAACTTACTTGACATATGCGCCACGACAGATAGAGATAAATTTCGCGTAGCAATGGCGATGTCTGCAAAAGATGTTTCAAGTCAGGAACATGCAAAAATAGAAACAAGAGATACATGAATCTCGGCTTGAATACCCTGAACGTTCATGACAATTGTTATTGAGTTTGTTTAAAATAGTTAATTAATTTTGAGTTTGCACAGCTGGTTTTTCCAAAATACTAATATTATTCAGGTGAAAAACTATTAGTTTATGGATGTTTTTCTTTCTCCGTATTTGGAAATATAATAGAAGAATCACATTTACATTAAAAAAAGGAATATCAAGTTCAACAAATTTTCTATGAAGCAAGGCTAATTTAAGTTTGTATGGCTGAATTTTTCTTTAATCTTACTTTTCATTCACGTTATCTTTTTGCGCCCTAATATTTACAAAATATAGCTGTTTGTTGGATTATTTTACTTTGCGAAAGCTGCTGTGTATTTGGATCATCGATCTGGTTTTCATTAAAAACATTATTTACTACAAATAGAGGTTGGTGTTGTCTTCCAAAGTTGGTAGTATTAACGTAAAAAGTACTTCAAGATTATATTCTAGCATTTCATCCTTTGTTGGCAGGTTTCGAAAGTATATGTAAATCCTCCACGTGAAAATCACTCCAACAGCTATGTTGGCTTGATACAGAAGTATCACCCAATATTTTCTCAATGAGGGAAGAGAGTGTCAAAGCTCAAAAGAGTGCATAGCAATACGGCTTCATACCTCGGTTTGCTTAAAACGGTATGTTCCATTCAAGTTTGAAAATAGCTACGAGTCGTGGCTGATCATAAATCTATATAAAGCATATATATAATGATATCTGTTTCTTAATTTAGATTCAGTTCTTTATATTACGTAAACTCAATTAATTGAAAAAATTTGACAGGATCAGTTGGTAATTATCAGTGTGTATCACTGATTATGATTGCCATGATAGTCACACAACTCAACATGATCTGAGCGTTTTACATGTAAAGCTGCTCGCTCCTTTTGGTTACAATTAACGAGTGGGCTCTCTAATCCTATAGTACTTCTAACGAATTGAAGGTGCTTGGATCATTAAGTACATTTCGTGAAGCTACGATGACTAGGCAAATAGAGGTTTCAATGGTAAAGCGAGGAAAACTAGTAGTATAGTAATAGACCACTCTTATGGTTAAGGATATAGCACGCAAACTCTATGAAGATAAAGTGCAAAATAGCACGTAGTTAATCTTTCCTTGTATGAGTAAATGCCCAACATCTAAACTCTCAAGTTAAAGTCCTCATTATATGATCGTCTTGGATCTGTCTCCTAACTCCATCCCTCTTATTTTGCGGATATGTTAGCATGTATTGTTTTTCTGAGCCCGACCATCTGACTGTAGCTGCGAAATAAATGGGCAAGGGTTACTCCGTGACGTTTTGTGACGTTAACAATGCGAGGTTATTTGTATCCAACAACATCATTTCATTGGCCATTAAGCAAAGTAATACAGTACACTTATGAAAAAGCGTACCCATTTCTTCCACTTTTTACTCGTGCGCTTGTATTTTTGTTTTAATTTGTTTTTCATTTGCTTATTCTATTTTTATTTTTTTTGAACGCACTATTCCAAGGCTGATTGGCAAGCAGAGCATGTGTCATGCAATTCCAAGGTTCTGAAATCATGTTTGGTGGTGAACGGTACCTCTACTATCTCGTGGTATGAATTGAAAATACTTGACATAAACAAGTTTAATTCACTCTCCGAGTGTTGCTAAGATATATTTATATACATATTATGAAATGACATTCATCACACCGTTATCATCAGCATTTCGATGGTCAGTTTCACTTTTCAACATGTCAAATCATGCTGAAATGTTTATTTTTTTTAAGTATTTGAACTTTGAAAGCTAGAGTCAATTAAACGGTTTTTTCGGGTTGTTTTTTTTTTTTTTTTTGAAAACAGGCGACTCTATAGTACTCTACAACAAAGCAATGAATCTTGTTTCAAAGCTTTTTGACCCGTTTCTTGCAGCAGCTCGGCTTCTAAAAGTGACTGTGTTGGTAGGTTTTTATCACACACTGTTCGATCCAAGGAATGTTGGTCTTGCCTAAGATATAATCCCTTACACCAGAAACACTACTATTTGTAAATGTTGGGTGTTTGTGCTTTGTTTTTGTCTTTTTTGAAGAAGGACATGAGGGACTTCTTTCTATTAGCAAGTTTTAAAACTGATAATTATTAAATTTGTTCTGGGTCTAGAAGTATAGTAAGAGACATGAGAAAACCACCCGAAAGTGTCAAAAATGATCGGAGGTTCCCTTTTATTTCCTTATATTTTTCTTTTTAAAACACATCCAACCCAAAATCCCGGATACATTTCTGTTAACCACTTTTTAAACCAAAACTCTGACTCTCGTTTTAAACGTCGATCAAGGTTTTAGCATGAGCTCAGAGTACAAAAACGGTGATTCCACATTACTAAAACCCGCACCAAAGTTTATGTAAAGTGTCAAAATAAAATTGCTAAATTAACTCAATGAAGATTTGCAGTATATAAACTCCCAATTAATAAATTACATTCAATATAAATAAGTCTACATTAAAATAAACAATGGTTTTTGCTAATAATGCTTGGTCGAAAAATGCTCAAAGCTGCGTCCCGAAGTATGGAGAAACGCACGTGACCCCACATACCTGCAAGACTCAAACACTGGCACTTTCAAACCGGGTAACACACCTAAAATCCTGAAGAGAAAGAGTCCTGTCATTTTAGGCTCTTCATTCCAAATGGCATATTTTTGCTTTTATTCATGTATTTTACTTTTTGTATTTATTGTTTATATATATTTTTTGTTCATCTCATTTCTCTTTTATACTTTTTTTTTTTTTTTTTTTTTTTTGTGAAAACTTTTTTTTTTTAAAAAAAAAAAAAAAAAATAGATCATGAACTTGGAAGACTTGACACTGTTTAGACGGGCTTGTGTCATATGTCCTGAAGTTCCTACTTGCCCTGCATGTGCTGCTGACGAAATTTGTCAGCTAACTACGCAGTCTTGTAATTCTTGTCCTCAAACCTACTGCCAAAAGGTATCAGTAAGTCCTACAAATGCGACTCCAATTCCTACTTCTACATCTACATCTACTTCATCATCGTCCTCTAGTTTGTCGATCGGGCCCATTATCGGCGGAGTAGTGGGAGGACTAATTGCCATTTTGGTGGCAGTCTTTTTGGTTTGGTGGTTCTATGTTCGACCACGTAGAAACAACAACATTCGGTTATCAACAGCTACTACAAATACTACTATTACTACTAGAGATGGAACCAATTCAGCATACGAAAAAAACGGACTGTCAGGTATTTTCTACTCAGCTGGAGATCAAAATTCACATTATTTAGACAACGGGCCAATTGAGCCTCATCACCAGCAACATATTCCAATTGTAAGCCGTTCATCTTCAAACCTCCAACCTCCATTGTTCAACAATCGTGAAACTACAATCTCTGTTTCTACGACTTCACTTAACAGATCTTCAAATATCATTCCAGTCGCTTATATTCCTGGTGTCACTACTCGCGCCAATCTCGACAGTCTCAACACAAATACGCTTTACGGAGGCCGAATGTCAATAGCGTCTAATGACTACAGAGCTTCAACTGCTGTGATATCAGCAGCAACAATGACGGCCATTCAAGCACATCCTAACCTTGTTGATATTGAGCACAGTGACAACGATGCTGACGAGCTAGGTTCTGATATACGCACCAGCATACTTTCCGACATTAAATCAACTATATACTCATCACCACCCACTCTCCAACGAATGAACCTCACAAATGCCCGTTCAGTCACAATCGGAAACGGATCAAGCAATAACACTAATAATAATACTAATAATACCAATAATGCTGCTGCTAATAATGCTACCGTAACAAGCCCGCCAGTCCGAGGGTTACAAAACCTGTATATTCCAGAAGAAGACGAATCCAGCATGCTTTCTTCTTCCGATGGAGACGACGACGAAGACGAGATTGCAGGAATCGGATCTAATGGCTTTCCAAAGGGTCTGCAAATGGGCAGCGATTATAATAATACCGGCATGCACTTTTCAAAAAGCAATAGCGCTTCGAGTCTTAGTCACTCTGTGTCGTATCCAGGTAATAATCGACACGACATGATAAGCTCGCCATTAGCTAACCAGGTAGTTAACGCAAGTCCTGGGACTTCCAAACACTTGGCAGGCAACACGCCGACCTCAGCAACTACAGCAGACCACTCAGAATCCGGCAGAAGCACGTTGATGAACACTTCAACAGTTTTGACGACTCCTCAAACACCCATCTTTGTCAAAGTGAATGATGAAGATAGCAATGTTTATAATACCCCTGAAACTGGTGAGCCTAACATTACGGTATTGCCAGTTTCTGATTCTGTCAATTCCTTTGAATCAGAGTTGCAAACCAATAATAATAATCATGACAATTTTAGCAATTTCAATTCGCCCACTTACCAGCCTGAGCTTTTGGTTTTTTCAGAAAATGAGCCATCCAAAAATCCAGCTAATCAGCTATCCCAAGATTTCGTCTACATAGAAAACCGACAATTACAACTCCAACAAGCACAATCATCTAAAAATTCAGTTCCTTCAAACACTCACTTGCTACACAAAGATTTAGCCAAAAGCATGATCACCCCATCAGCTTCGGCAGACCAGATAATTGCTGATCTTCCAATCGAAGCTCTGCTTTATTCGCAATCTGACAACGACCTCAATGCGGGTTCATCTCCTTGATCTGGTGGTGTGGCTGCCACTGATACCCAAAATAAAAGTTCATCGGACAGATTTTAAAAAAAAAAAAAAAAAAAAAAAAAAAACAATGTTAATAAATTGAATGAAATGAAAATAAGAGCAAATGAACAATGCAGGATACAACAAACACCAAGACATTGAATAAAAAAAAAGGTCCCAAGGCCCTGAAGACAAGAAGTTTTTGTTATTTAAAACTTTGTTTCTTTATTTATAAACATACTATTTCCATTTTTTTTTCTTTTCGTTCTCGAAGCACATTCTTTAATGTTTTACCTAGTAAAATAAAAATAACAAAAATAGAGGAATGGAGTCTCGAAAACTTTATTTGTTATTTATTATTTATTAAATTACCTATTTATCTATTTATTATTACATCTATTCGTCATTTGTTTAGTTTTCTATTTATTAATTGTTTCATTTGTTTTCTATCTATTTTGTTTTGAGTTTTTTTTTTTTTTTCTTTTTTTTTTAGTATTCCCAAATATAATGTATTTTTAGTCATTGAAAACCCAAAAAAACTACTGCGCTCTTCAAACTAGCAACTAGTTTTGGTTTTTATAGTAGTCTTGTTCCTTAGTTTCTTGATTAGTTGGTTACATGATGCCTTAATTCTTTGGGTTCTTTGGTTAATTTATCCATTGGTTCATGGGTTCATTGGTTCCTTGTTGCTGTTTTTGTAACATTAGTACGACTTTTCGTAACCGCTTATTAATTTATTTATTTATTTTGTGACTCGACAGGAAAAAAACGCCGTTTTTTAAGTTTGAAACCGAAAATATATAAATAAATAAACTGAATCAACAACGACCCTGCGTCAAATTAACTTTTAAAAACTTTCCAACACTGTGAGTGCGATTTGAGAGACAGATGTTATAGACTTTAGGGCAGGTTTCAGGGTAAGAGATTCTGGCTAGGCTGGAGATAGGCTTTAGGTAGACGGTGGGGATATAGTTTGGCGACTAAAGTGTGCACGCAGAAGTACACAATTGCAAACAATTGTGAGGTATTCCATCTATGATTTTGATGAAAAAAAAAAAAAAAAAAAAAAAAATACATAGAAAACAAGAATCAAATACAATACAAAAGAATAAAGAAAGTGAATACTTATATTTTGGCAAGCGGCGTTTTAATCAACGTTTGATGTTAAACTCAGAAAACACGAAATTGTCAATTGGTTTTTTCATCTAGCTTGTAACTTGTATTTTTTTCTTTGACATTTTGATTTTTTCATATTGGACAAGTATAGTTTTGATATTCAAGCATTCAATTAGATTAACTTTATTTTTTTGAATTTTGAAATTTCAGGTATTTGCTACGATGGCCAGCTATCACGGAAATCAGTTGATAGAGCGTATGGGGGGGGGGATCGAGAAATGTATTTGGATAGCGTTGTTGACTGAGATTTTCTAATACGTTCATCAAAACTAAATTATGCCTTGGTACTCAAGATTCAACAACAACTCTTTAACGTTGAAAAAAGGCAGCCATGGCGAGAAAATCTTCGCCTTCTTCTTCTTCTCCCTTTCTAACTTTGATTTTGAGCACGCACACTACTGTTGGATTTGTATCTTGTATGAGCAACCTTCCAAAACAATTTAAACAATTTCTGAGACTGAACCAAAATGCCTCGTAAACAACTCTCTAATTTTTGGCTTTAGTTGTAGTGCTATTTGTATTTGAATTTTATACTTTTCATTATTCCTTGATCCAGGAAAGAGCTCAGTTGTGCTGAATTGCCCTTTTGTCTGTCGAATTATAATAGTCTTTAAACTTTAGACTTTATGGGTAGTTTTCAGTTGTACTATTACTACGAGTAGTCCGTTCATTTAAAGTAGTGTAAGCCATAACGTTTACTATAGTATGCCATCCAACTATGTTTTTCCTAAAGAACTATCAAAGGCTCTATGAATTTATTACCCAGTAGGTCCCACACACGGCTTGTTTCCAATAAATGACGGCAACACAAGTGGTTTTCCTAAACAATGTGTTATAGAGGGGACTTTGGCCAGTTTGTTTTTGTCTCTAGCAACGAATCTACCAACTCTGGTCAAGCAACAGCACAAAAGTAAAATAGTAATAATATGTTCCAAAATCCTAAAAAAAAAGAGTCTATAAACATTCAACAAAACGTCAAACATAAACAAGCTCTTTTTCTTAAAAATCCAATTCGCATGTCTTGTGTAAGAAGCACCCAAGAAATCCAATGAAGTCTTCACCCTTGTAAAACCTAAAGCTTCTCAAACCAATGGTTTTTGACGCCATGGAAAAAAAGAAGACAATGATGATGCAGGAGCACATTCTCTTGCAAGAACAAAGGCACTATATAGACCAAGACACGCATACAAAACGGAGATATCCATGGATTCCAACAAGTCAAGCAAAAAAGCAACAGCCCAGCGACCGTTTTTTCTTTAAAACAAAGAAAGATCAACTGGCATGCTTCGACACAGAACGTGTAAAAGCAAACGCACTTTTAGTTTTCCTGTTGGATTTGATATTCGCAAGAAGACACATCGGCAACTCATGGAAGAGAAAGGTGTTGACGACTTAAAGTCCTGCGGTGAGAGGCAACAGCTGTAATAGCCATTCATCAGGAACCGAATAGACGGCAGTTGAAATAAAGCATAAATGTATTTAGCTACAGAAACTACAGAAAAAAAAAAAAAAAGAGAAAGGAGTTGCAAATTTCCGCGAGTGAAAAATTTAAGCGGATCAAAGGCCGGGTAATACCCGGACTAGGATGTACACCGGTCTGCGTAGACCCCATACCCTGGACCAAAATTACTTCAACACCACGTTTAGAAGGACTTGTTGCCCTGGATCGCTCTAGAGTCGACATTTTTTTTTTTTTTTTTTTTTTTTAATCAACACCGCTACTGATTCATCGCCTAGTCATCAAACTCAACAATGGCCACACCTTCTTCCCGCTTCTCGATACTGTCGCCCTCGGCCTCAGACTCCTACCTCTCCCCGCGCCACCTCCTGTTCCAAATCATCCTTTTACAGCTCATCTACTACTTTTTCGCATGCGTGCTGATCCTGTTCACCTGCCTCGTCAGCGGCCATCCCCCCTTCTCGTACAAG
The DNA here is from genome assembly GCA_030578715.1 of Magnusiomyces tetraspermus. NCBI lineage: Eukaryota > Fungi > Ascomycota > Dipodascomycetes > Dipodascales > Dipodascaceae > Magnusiomyces > Magnusiomyces tetraspermus. Next base: position 16,803 of record JAKTYL010000220.1, read on the forward strand.
CTCGTGTTTTCGTGGACGCCTGTGCGCGCAGACACCACGGTCGGCTGGACCCTTTTCTTGCTGTGGCTCATCGACACCGTTTTCTCGGTGGCTGCGCTGACGCTGGTGGTCGGCCGGAGCAAGCTGGCGCTGGACTTTGTGGTCACGCTGCACGGCATACACCTGGTGGTCTGCTGGGTGACGGCTGGGCAGTTCCCGTGGTCGGGGCTGTGGTGGGCCCTGATGACGGTCTCGGTGGTGGTTATGGCGACGCTCGGGACCTGGACCAGCCAGTGGCGCGAGCTGCGGAGAACGTTTTTTGAAAACAAGCTGGAGGGCTAGAAACAGCAGCAGGGGAAAGGACTCATTACAACGTGTATTAATTTGACATATTTATTACTATTTATTGCCCAATCTAAATCAAGATTCCACTAAGCCCGCTCTCTATTTCAAAACTTTTTCTTTTGACAGTACTTTTCATGAAACTCTGCAACCTCGTCTGCCATCTTCGCAGCCAGGCATCCGCGTTCGCTCACCTCGCTCTTCAGCCCACTCGCGGTGCCCTCGACGTCTTCTTTGCGCTGTGCCTGGTTCAGCTTCCATTTGCCTTGTGTGCGTGTAACGCTGATCGTGACGCCGACAATCATTTTTTTCAACAAGCTGACGTGCGAGACGGGAGTTTCCGAGAGGTGCCAGATTTCGGACGGCTGCTTGGAGGTCTGGGAAGTTTCAAACTCAATGCTTTGGGTTTCCAAGATTGACTGAAGCTCATCGTGTTTCTGTGAGTCTTGAGCATTATTGCTCAGTCTGGGAACTCCGTAAACGTGCACAGCGGAGTACAGCCAGGTGGGAACGGTCTTGCCGCCATTTGTTTTCTTGGACGGGTACCAGGACGGAGTCGAGTACCGGTCGGGACCTTTGAAGACAATCATGATTTCTTTGTTTTTGTCCGACGCCAGCTGGAGGTCCTGGAGTAGCGGGTTTTTCTTGTGGAAGTGGGCGATAAGCTGGAATTGGCCAGGGTCGGACGAGTCAGGGCTGGACTTGACCACGAACGGGATATGGTTGGCGTTCAAATTGCCGTCAGAGTCTAGTGTCACGACTGTTCCGAGTGGATACTCTTTGATCAGCTGTTGTTGGACTTGGAGGTCGTCTTCTGCGTACTCTTTAGGAACAAACATCTCGAGAATAGTCAGTAAAAGAAGGATTATTGGTTGGTTATATATATATATATATATATATATATATATATATATATATACTGAAAAATATAGCAGAGAGTTTAAAAGAGAGGAAAGTTGTTAGTTTATATACAAAAAAAATAAAAAAATAAAAAGTGCCATTATTTAGTCACCAAAAGTCTAAACTCGAGAGCTCTCACTCCACGGTGATTCATGTAGACTCACTTTTTGTCTATTCAAAGAGGTTTTTTATATTACAAAACCCGGCCGTCATTAGCTTCCTTCGGTCCAGTTTCGTGACGGCCATGACTGTTTCTGCTTGAACACAACTGCTACTTTGATTCCTGCCTTGAATTCGAGACTTGAAAAATATACATGTTATACGTGAGTAACAGCAACGACTGGGCGTGCTGGGTTATGAGAGAGATATGTCCCTGGTTCATTCATATTGGCTTGTCTCTCCCTTCTTCTTCTTCTTCTTGAAGCTCTCGTTTTGTCACCAAAAGTATCATGAAAAAGAAGCCAGTGTACCGTTCAACTTGAAGAGGAAGGTTGATGCGAGGTGGTGCTCACCTATGACGATAGCATTTCAAGCCAACGCTTTGGTTTTACACTGGTTCACTCATGTCGATTTAACTCAGAGCTAGTTTACTCAGTACTGGTTTACTCAGAGCTAGTTTACTCAGAACCGGTTTACTCGGAGCACCGATTTTTGGGCGCGGCTTATCGTTGTAGGCAAGGCTGAGTAGCCCTTACCGCGATGGAGTCCAGCCTTACGCCAGCCTCGCTGATCTTCTGGCGATACTCTTTGGCACAAAGAGAGAAGCTACTTTTGGACTTGGGCCTTCTCTTCTGCAAAAAGCCCTCTTTGACACTAGATTCAGCTCTCCTCGCTGAAGATGTGACTAATTTCCGAGTCTTTCGTATGTCCAAGACTCTTGATACCTAAAAATAATAATAATACAAGATGAATATAGTATATACCATGCACGCGCACACAAAGCACAGTAGGTAAGATATCCCAGACTACAATATTATCAAAAAGAATAGTAGATTCAATGCTAAATTCCTTTTGGAGGCAACACAAGGTATTTACAATATACACACACCCAATACAGGCCACTCAACATCAGCAATTAGTTTATTTTTCTAGTATGTAGTTTCAGGTAGTAAAAATAGCAAAAGCACAGGCAGTTCTAAAGTAAAATTATAAAACATAAAAAAATAAAATAGTCATACTAGTGTATGAAAGTTCCATTTGAAATGTAACAAATGCAAAGTAAGTCCTTCTAGGACCAAGTGTTGTCAATTGACTCAACTCATGGAGAACAAGTGCAGACAAGTTACTGCTTTATTCATTCATGGCTGGTGTTGGTATAGGAGATTGTCCAATTGCTCCTAGTACTGTCCCTAATGCCAACGCTCGTAATATCGTCTAGCA
>JAKTYL010000221.1:0-19073 GCA_030578715.1 Magnusiomyces tetraspermus
TACCGCCGTTGTTGGATATCGCTTCAGTGATTTCGGATGAGGTTTCTAGTATGATTTATTAGTATTTACTCGCTTATTACCAAAACTCCTAATACATACTTGAAGGTTCGACATATACTCGACAATTTGTAAACGGTTTCAGCATTCCTTTTTTCAATTCTAAATCCATGTCGAGATTTTCAGCATTTTTCCATTTATTATAAACGTTGTAAACAAACGAGTAGTCTAGTAAAACAGTGCTTGAACAATTCTTGATAACATGCTCGTATTTGGCAGAATGTGCATAACTGAAGACTACCAAGTATTTTGTTTCATTAGTGAACTTTTCACTATATTCACCTCCTAAATCTTTGATATGTTGAATGTATTGATTCTGATTTAGATTAGTAAATAGACTAAACAGTATTCAGACAAACCAAAATAGAGCTAACCTCATTAATATCTTTTCTCTGATTCAATCCCGTAGTTGTAAACACCATATGCCTGAACGGCTGTTCTTTCAAAGTCTCTGAAGAAACCATTTTGGATTCTTGATTGAGGTCAAAAGTCGTTGCCAGATGATTTTCATGTTAGTTAACTGCAATTACATACATACATATATATACACGTGATCCTCACGCGCATCAACCCAATACCCACACTTGAATCTGAAATTATACTCGATTATTTCTAGTAAACCCTTGTAAATAATTGCCATTCGTATTTCCTATATTAATCCTCAACACTTGCAATGTCAATCAATTATGAAAAATTCTGGTCTTCTGGAAATTCAGCTAACCTACTCAAACTCGCCAAAGATATCGAATCTCAAGATGCTTGGAGAAGCTTTTTAACTATTCAAGAACACAAGGTCTTTAAATACGCGTTGGAAAAAGGTGGTGATGTGTGGAATGAATTTATTAATGGAAATATCATATGTCGCTTAGAACAACCAAACCTGTCAAGCTCGAACGATTCTAAAGTCAATAATAAACAAATGAACGGCTCGGCCAAACTTGACACACATGCGTTAGATGATACCCGAGCAAATACTCCAACAAATGCTTCAGCAACACCCCAGAATAAACCAAATACTGAGCTGACAAAGAATGAAAAAAAAGGTGTCCGTCTGGTCAATCTTGATCCAGTAACTGTTGCATTCAGAGTTAGATATATGTTATATGAAAAGTCGATACAGTTCATTTTTCCTTCGTTAGATCCAGATATATCGCCGGAGGTTGATTACCAGATATTTGAAGATACCCAACCGGCCAATTCACTGGAAAACTCATCTCTGGTTAAAATTCCTGCCAAACGTGAAATTGACGACGACTACGATGACGACGAAAGCGACAGTGACGATAAAAAAGTAACCTCTGTTCCCAGTAAACCTGACAATACGTCGGAGATTCCACGCGATGCAAATGGAAAGTTTATTATAACCAGTATGTATTTTTTGAAACCCTTTGCTTTAACATTTACTAACTAAAATCACAAAAACTAGTTCCCAATACAATACCTAACGAACAAGATATTCGCAAGCGAAAAGAAGCCTTTCGGATATCAATCGACAGAATTTATCATATCTTTGAAGATGACGAAGACAACCTTCAAAAACAAAAGAAGCTCGAAGAGTTGGACCAGCAAATTGAATCTGATATTCAAGAGTCAGCTACACCGGAAACCACAAACAATACCAAATCACAATTCGGCGCTGCTAACCTGAGCTTAAAGTACCTTCTATCCGCAATTCAATCCAAACAGAAAAAACTCAACATGACTGAACGTGAGCTCGGTCTGCTTTTATCAGATGTAAGAAAAAATAGGTCTAAATGGGCAAGTGAGGATCGAGTTGGACAAGAGGAGTTATATGAAGCCGCTGAAAAAGTGGTACTCCAGCTTCGAGCCAACACTGAACATTCTACACCATTTTTAAACAAAGTCAACAAACGAGATGCACCAAACTATTTCAACATTATCAAACATCCAATGGACCTCAACACTGTTATGAAGAAGTTACGAAGTTTACAATACCGATGCAAAAAAGATTTTGTTGACGATTTGATGCTCATTTGGGAAAACTGTTTTCAATACAATACAGACCCAAAGCATCATATCAGAAAGCATGCTAATGCTATGAAAGTCAAAACGCTTTCACTCATACCCCTCATTCCTGATATCACAATTCGAGATAGAGCCGAAGTTGAGGCGGAAGAGGCAAAGCTTCAGCAATTGGAAGATGAAAGCGATGAAGAGGTCAAGTCCGGGAAGCATGTTACCAAAGGCAAAAAACGAAAACTTCACCACAATTCTGGTACAAATGAAGATATAAGCAACGATAAGGAACAAAAATCGGATTCAAAAGACACACCGGCCGAAAGTAATACAGTTGACTCGTACAATGCTTATGACCAAGATGTCAACTACGATCCAGAGCTCAATTTCGGCAACTTGGAATCGCATCTTTATCAAGAAATATACGGTGAACAGGCTTTAAAGTATGTTTCCAAACGATCAGAGCTTTTCAAAGACAACAAACTCCAAATCGAGTGCCCTGCTCTCATCCGTGACTCAAAAGCGATGGGAAGATTTGACGAAAACGAACATGATGCTTTTAAATCAACAGAGGCAAAGGAAGAGTTGAGCTCATCGAAGGGACAAGGCTTGTACAGAGGATTTTTGGAATCAGGAAACAATTTGGGGTTGGAAAATAACGACTTGTTGGTGGAATATGATACCAGTTGTGGACTACCCGAGTTTCCTTGGAATATTTCATCACAAAACAATAGCGATGGATCTGAAATGTTTAATATTAAAGACATCAAGCCGTCTGGATTTGTTTGTAAAGAAGGTCAATCAAAACTCATCGACAAGAGTCTAGAACAGATTCAGATTATTCGCAAGATATGCTCTAAAATTGAACTTATTCGCCAAATGCAGCAACAAGTATTTTTACATACTACACAGTACAAACCATACGAAATCCAACCTATAAATGAACAGGACTTGGATCCAGCATCTCGGCTACCCAACCGCGACCCATTCAACAAAGAAGTTGCGTTTGCAGCGCTCAAAAAGAGTATGGCCAAGATTGCTATGTCTACAGGCTTTGAAGAAACCGAGACCATGGCCATTGACTCGTTGACCCAAATTGCTGGTGAGTTTTTGGGAAAGCTTGGCCAGAGCGTTGCTCTATGGATGGAAGGCAGTCAGCCAGGAGAAATGAGTATGGAAAACATTTTGCTCACTGTTTTGGAAGAAAACGGCATCGAAATGGCTCCAGACTTGACATCTTATATTCAAGAAGACATTGAGAAGCAGACACAGCGGTTGCTTGATCAAAAGAAGAAACTTACTGTGTTTTTGGCCGATTTATTAAGGCCAACTGGAGAGTTGACTGATAACGAGTTTAAAGACGGAAGTGAGCAGTTTGTTACTGGAGATTTCTCAGAAGAAGTTGGTGACGATTTCTTTGGATTCAAGGAACTTGGTATTGAAGAAGAGCTTGGATTATCTTCGCTATCAGTACCTCTTCATATTCTTCAAACGAGAAATTTCAATTTCAATATCGACAATAGCCAAACCATCCTCAAAAGTCACCTCTTGCAAGTTCCGGAGTACGATCTTATTGACAAGACTTTGGCCGAAAAGCAAATCACGCCAGTAAAGAATGCATTATTAAAACGGTTTGATATTCCTGCTTGTACTACAGATGTTGATGGCAAAACTGTTTTGCTTGAAGGCGACCAGCTTCCTCCTAAGTTTAGAATTACACGGTTAAAGGTCCCGCCTACAGGAAAGCTTCCATCATATCGCCGAAAAGCTGTTTCAAAAGTCTTTTTTCTACCAGAAGCCAATACTTCTGAATAAATAATAATAATAATAATAATAATATTTAATTTATATGGAATACACTACAATTCTGTTTCATCAAAATATTCAATATCATCTTCTAATCTGTCAATATAGTATTGTATGACCTCTCTCTCAGTGTCAAGAATGATTTTGCAGTTGGTAACAAGAGGGTCAGTTTTTGGGGGTGGCACGAAAAACTCGAGTTCACAAAGCTTTGGAGTGTTGATTGCAACTTGGTAATGACAACTTCGAAGTTCTTTGACCCAGAGTATTGAGTCACTTGTAGATTCAGGAGAACAATAATACATGACGTCAATAGTTCTATCTGAGTTGGTCAGCTCACATAATGTTCCTTGACCTAAATGGTATACAAGGTAGTTGGTATTGTCATTTGATTCAACCTTAACCTCTTTGTAGTTTTTTATCATTTCGGCCTTCATCCCATCAGAAGTTATCCCATTTTCTGGCTTGTTTCGTAAAAGTGAGTCAAACTTTCCAAGAGTAAATACTGATGATCCTTCTTGTGGCTCAGGCTCTCTATTTTTGTCACCAGTGTCGGCTTGATGAAATTGATCAATCTCCTTTCCATAACAGAATTTGTAAGTCCACCAACCCCAAGAGTAGTATAAACATGGTTCAGCGCCGGGTGACCATAAATCCAAAGCTTTATCTCGAATTGCTTTGACTTCCTTGCTGCTCAAATCGCTGACTGTTTTTTGTTTTTTGGTATTTAGTAAAGGGGCATGTTCAATTGAACCAAGCTGTTCGGGATCGACATAACTGAAAACAGAGCGTTCTTCTAATGGAGGTCTAGGTATTGAGCATAAATAGGTATCGTTTTGCAGCTTTAACATTTCGTGAGAAAACCCCAGATTCGAAAGCTGAGCAATTTCGTCGCTTAGTTCTGAGCGGCGCACAAACCCATTTTTTGTTATTGAATATTCGGGTTTTGAAAAGATGTCGTCGTATGCAAATACTTGAGAAACTGACAAGCCAATTGAAATTAAAAGCCAGAGAGATGAAGTCATTTTGAGAAAAGTGTATAACTTGAATATAAATTAAGGGAAATATATTTATGTGGCCAGTTATTGACAGACTGAAAATTACCCTACTAGCCGCACTTTTCAGCACCCATAATTTTTCAACAAATCATTCTGAAAAGTTTTAGTTCTGTGAACATTTGAACGTTTGAATGCCAACAACAATCAAAATGCTTAGACAGAAATCTGTTTCCCAATCACTTTATCGTCTTGCCAAAGCTGAAAAAGCTGGTTCAAGACTTTTCTCAGTTTCATCAATCTCACAAAATGCCAAACAATCTGAGTTTTTAAAAATCAAAAACCCTCGTATGAGAGAGGCCATTGTTGAAGGCTACGCCAATCGTTCCGGTCCTCCATCTTTAAAGTCTCGATCTAACCGAATTCGTTACTCGACTCCAAACGGTTTGGACAACGTCTTCCCTTTGGCTTACAAAATCATTCAAGAAGAAAGCCAAAAGTTTTATAGCAAAGCCGAGGAATTACAAAAACAATTAAGCAGCACCCCAGCTTCCGAGACGGAACAAGTTGAGTTTCTTCAAAACGAAATTGAAAAGGCATTAATCCAGGCCGAAGTTGACAACCCTGAAGTCCAGTACAATTTTAAGATTGGCCAGTACGATTTGGATATTCCAGTTTACCGACACCTGTTGAAAAAGAAGTGGGAGGATTACGATCTTTTGATTTTGATGCAACGTTTAGAAACCCTTTCTGTTATTCCCGACACAGAGCCTACATTAGATCCCAAAGTCGACGTCAAGCTTCAATTCCCAGGCTCTGAAAGCCAGTGGGTCGAGCCCGGTACTGTTTTACCATGCTCTGTTTGTACCTACTACCCTCATTTAGTTGTCCAAGAGTTTGAAAAAGTTCCTGAAAATACCATGTACACAGTCTTGATTGTTGACCCTGATACGCCCAATCTTGAAAAGGATTCATACCAAACTACTTTACACTGGGCTTTAGCCAACGTTCCTCTTTCCCTTTCCAACCCGGTTGTTGACCCCGAGGCTTCAACAGAGCTCATGTCCTACCTTCCCCCAGTTCCTGAAAAGAACACTGGAAAGCACAGATATGCTGTTTGGGTATACCGTCAGGACGAAAAGATTGATCCTAGCACTCTCGAAAAAGACTTGATTACTAGAGATAAGTTTGATATCCGTCGTGCATCTAAACAACTTGGACTCACTGCAGTTGGTGCTCACTTGTGGCGCTCTCATTTCGACATCACAACTGAGTCTCTTAGAGAAAAGTATGGATTACCCGCTGGTCGTGTCTTTAGCAGAACTAGAGAGTAATCATTTACAAGTTTTGTGTGTGTGTGTATATATATATAAGTGTAAATAAAAAGAATAATAATAATTAGCTATGCGGTTTTTTTATACATGTCTATTGATACATTAAGTTTAGGCAAGAGCCTTGGTAATGTAAGCCTCCAAATCGAAATTGGGATCGTCAAAGTTGGCAGGACCGTCCTTGGAAACTGGGGCAGGGTGTAATTCGGCGTACTTAGCCTTGGCCTCCTTGATCAATTGCTCTTTGCGAGCGTATTCCTGGGCAGCCTTCTTTTCAGAGGCGTTGTTTGAAAGAGTAATGTTGTGGAAGAAACCGTAAAGAACACCGGCGCCGAGAGCACCCCAACGGAAAACCTGAATAAAGAAAGAAAGTTGTTAGTTTAGATTCGTTGAATAATATTTCATGTTCAGATAGCCAATAGGAGTGCGTAAAATCATAATACTGAAGTATGTATTTAACCTGTTATGAAAAACGTTCTTGAACTATGACAATGTGAAAATTTCAAAAAAAAAAAATAACAAGAAAAGACGTACATTAAGAACAGGAGCAGAAGACATTGTGAAATTAGTTTAGTCGTTGAAGATTAGTTAACAAGAGGTGGTGTGAAGAAAAGAAAAAAATAACTTCCATTTCATGGTTGAAAAACCTTGTAACATTTTTGTAACAACGTTGTAATACATTTTATATGGGTACACACATCGCAGCCAAAATGATTTATTGACTACTAAGTAATATTAGAGATTATTGATTATCACCATTTCATGATCTACACAACAATGACGCAACTCACGATTTGGTTTACTTTGGCATTTTTCTTCAACGCTGTTTTTTGTTTAAACAATGTTCAGCAAACGTCACTTTATTTTAAACCATTAAATTCAAACAGAGTGGTTGAATGGGGAGTCGTTGAATATGATACGTTTGCCAGTAATGGATTTAGCTCATTAAAGGTCTTGGACAATTCAGAATCGCCAATTGGATGTATTGGAACTAAAAAGGATGATTTTGAGTGCCAAACCTCTGTCAATGTAAGTAAAAATGGGCTTTTTAGCGTATTTCTTTTCTAACTTTTTTTTTTTTTTTTTTTAGGGAACTGATGGTACTGTCATTTTGTTTCTCAACGATTCCGGTGATATCGAGAACATCAACTTCAAACAATCACAAACTGCTGAAAATAAGGTCGTAATAATTAGAGAAACCAAACAAGGTATTCTTCCAAAACTCAAAGAGCCTGTTGTTTTGGTCAATAACGAAGTCCCCGAAGCTCAAGTAAGTAAAATATACCTAAACTTCTCAACAACCAGTTTTATTAATAACTTTTCTTATTTTAGAAAGAAAAAACGGTTTTGGAGAAATACGGCATCTACATCATTCCACTCGTTTTATTGCTTTTATTGTCCGGTAAAGGAGAATAAAATGAATTGTTATCTATATACTTTAAATAATTTAAACACTTCAACTAAAATTAAAACCAGCTGTAACCTCACGGCCAGGCTGATTAGAAATATCATGTACTGTCAGTTTAACAAACTCCTCCAACTCAGAGCCTTGACTCAGACGACCTGACTCAATATTAAACAAAACGTCCTTAATTCCCATGTTGAGGATCGTAGAGTTTGTTTGTGCTTTGACTTGCTCAAGCGCAATTTTTCTAGACTTGGTATCAAGGAATCCAACCTTTTCAAAAATGGTTTCAAGCTCAGCCAAAGTCGCAACGTTAGGAACATAAATTTCCTTGTTGAAACTGCTGATAATGTCAAGCTGTTCCATGATATGCTTGTGTCTTGTAGTCACTAACACAACCAAACGACGGTTTTCAGGAGGAAGGATACTCAAAAAGGTTTTCAATGAATGGAGAACACCATTTGAAAAGCGAGGACCAACGTTGACCCATTCAATGATATCCTCAATCTGATCAATAACAATGACGTTTTGCATAGACTTGTAAGCATCGTTAAACATATTGCTGATGTAGTTGATTCTGTTTTGTTCATTCATTCCAACCATAGCTCTTGGAGAAATCATGCGAATAAATGGGAATCCTGAAGCCAAGGCAATAGAAGCAGCGAGAGCTGATTTACCGGATTTGGCAGGTCCATGGATAAGAACAGAAGTCAACGGGAATTTTTCACTTTGACTGGCACGAATGATGGACGCACCTTCAGAAATGATTTCTGAAATCTTGGGAGAGTAGTTGATGATACCACCCCGAATCAATCTTTCAAGCTCGTCTTCACTAACACCAAAGGCTGGCTGGATTTCATCAAGAGATTGTAAAAAGTCTTCACGAATGACTTTGACTGACTTGTTGCTGAATGTGACACCTTTTTTAGGATCAAACTTGATGTTTCTGTTCAACGCAAATGACGCTGCACTCTTTACCAAACCTTCAATTTCGGCACCAGAAAAGTTTTTGGTTTTTGTTGCCAGCTCGTTGATATTAACATCGTTGTCTAACATTCCTTCCTTTTTCATTTTGCCTGTGTGAATCTTGAAAATCTGCACTCTGCCATGCTCGTCAGGAAGAGAAATCTCAAGCTGAACTTCGAAACGGCCAGGGCGCAACAAGGCAGAATCAATCAAATCCTTTCTGTTGGTCATACCAATGACCAAGATATTGTTGAGCTGGTCGACACCATCCATCTTGGCCAGCAATTGATTTACAACGTTATCACCAACGCCAGTACCATCACCACGGCTGCCTCTTTGCTTAAATACAGCATCCAACTCATCAAAGATAATGATATGAAGAGAAGACTCATCACCCTTGGCTTTGTACTCTTCTTCGGCTTCCTTGAACAGCTTTCGAATGTTTTCTTCTGAACCACCTACAAACTTGTTTAACATTTCAGGACCGTTGACAATTTTGGGCTCACGGGCGTTCAACATTTTACCAATTTGTCGTGCAATCAAAGTCTTACCAGTACCAGGAGGACCATAAAGAAGCATACCCTTGACGTGCTTGATACCGAGCTTTTCAATGTCTTTTGGTGGGTAAATTCTGGATGCAAAAGCTCTTCTGAAAATTGTGCTAAACTCTTCGTCTAAACCACCAATACCCATGTCTTCGAATCGAAAGTTTGGTGTTAAAATAGCATTGGGTCTTGGTTTGTCGCCAGACTCTTTGATGTTGACAAGGCCGTTTTTAGGTTTGAAAAATGTGATTTGAGATTGGTCAACCAAAATGCCTCGAATGTCCCGTGTTCCATTGGGATCTTCAGACTTTCCCAAGTCAACAACATCAGTATGAATAACACGGAGCTTAAAGTTGATACCGCTGAGTTCCATCACCATCAATTGGCCAGGAGCAAAAATCTGGTTGCGGAAAAGCTGGAGAAATCTTTTGGCAAAGACTTGTTGTTCGTATGGATTTGAGGTTGCTTTGTTTTTGTTGTAAAAGTCGATTTCAATACTCAAAGTACCAAGGTAGACCTTGTTATTACCAGAGGCGAAGATGTCAAATGGCTCAACAGTGACTTCTTGTCGAATAGACCAGCTACCCCATTCACGAGTCAAAACACCGAGACCAAGTTTGTTGGGTTGGATAGTGGGAGATGCTCTTGCTGTCATAACGTATCGTTTGTCGATTATAATAGGTTGACCATCTTGAAAAACTCCTGGTGGCACAGCTGCATGGTTCTGAATCACGAAGCTTTGATCTGGGGCATTGTCAACGAGATACACTGAAGAATTGAAATTCTGCGAGTAGGGAGGTGCTGGTGGAGGTTGAGCGTAAGGGTTTGGAGCTGGTTTCGAAAAACCAAATTTGTCCATCATTGTTAATTATCAAAGTAAGTGTTAGGTGCTGGGGGAAATAAAATAAAAATAAACTGAAATCGAAAAGTGATGTGGTGTTAAATAAATGCAGCTTACATAACAATTATATAATGCGAAAATGGGTTTGGAGCTTATCAAAGCCAAATTTAAAAATTATTTCTATTAATTCCGAAATAATCAAGTGATGAAAGTTTATTCTTGAAAACCATGTCTTGACGCCAAAAGGTGTTGTATATCTGCTGGCAACAAGTCTGTCGAGTTGAACTGTACAGATAAGCCTTGATAAGAACTGAAGAGCACTGTTTTTGGTGTATATACGGCATATGTGTGGTAATAGTAGGGAACAAGAGAGTAACGATATGTTGAGCCAGGTAAAGCTGTGTTGAGGAAGGCTTGACGCTTTTATTGACTCAATAGTGTCAATTAATGTGTATAATGAACATGCAATAGGTACGGATACAATTGAATTGGGTAATGAGGTGAATGCTAGGTCTAAAAGAATCGACGATACAACGCTTAATGTGGTGTCGGAAGGTGTTTGAATGAAAGTGTATGATATGATTTTATAAAAAGACCAGCTGGATGGATATTCAAACGTCAACAACTTCCGCCGTATCGTACGCATAGTCAGAATTGAAATGTACTGTACTGCCGCAAAAGTAGTCGAATGTTGTTTGTCTCTCTGAAGTTCAACTTGACTCTCATCTTCAGCCCATTTGTAAAATGCACCAGGTTGTCGAATCGCCTGCTGGGTCATCAGCATGTTTTTTTTCAACAGTGTATTAAAAGATCTGTTATTTTCATTTTCCACATGCGCCCCTAGATAACCAGGACCTAAAACAAATCGTAAAGAGGTTTTGAAAATCATTTTGGGTAAGAAAAAAGGCACATGGACATGATTTTTTAAAACTAGCTATGATGACTAATCATCAACTTTGTGAGAACGTACTAGCCGTGCAGTAAAAGAATTTTTTTTTATTTTCGATTTTTTTTTTTTTTTTTTTTCATGATTTCAACATTAACGAAAACAACAGCATCATGAGTGAAAAACACGAGTTGAAAACAGATTTTGTTCCTACAGCAATCGAGCCGTTTTACACTGGTGGTGATGTTTCTATTACATCTGATGGTGTTTTTCTCGCCACAACATTTGAATCCGAAGTCATTGTTACAAATATCAAAACTGGAGAGAGAATCGCTAAAGTTAGAGGTGTATGTTTTATTCTTGATTGATGATGTGAATTTAGCTAACATCTTTATAATTATTTTATCTACAGGATGGCGAAGATATTACAGCATTAGAAGTCAGTCCTGACGGTAACTTCTTAGTTACATGCTCTCGATCATTATCTATGAAAACATACAAACTTCCAGAAGGTGAATTGATTAGAACTACCAAAGCACACGAGTCGCCCGTTATTGTCATGACAATCGATCCCACTTCAACATTAATCGCTACTGGTGGTGCCGAAGGTGCTGTCAAAGTTTGGGATCTTGCTGGCGGTTTCGCTACACACAACTTCAGAGGACATGCTGGTATGATTAGTGCTCTGAAATTCTGGGGGTTCCAAGGTTCTAAGCAGTGGCTCCTTGCGTCAGCATCAGATCAAGACTATAAGATTCGTGTTTGGGATTTGGTAAAGAGAAAAAGCATTGCTTCATTTGAACAACACAATTCCGTCATTAGAGGCTTGGATTTCAGCGTTGATGGAAACATTCTTATTTCTGGTGGTAGAGATAAAGCGATCAACGTGTGGAACATGCAAAGAATGAAGCATACAGTTACAATCCCAGCATTAGACACCGTCGAGACTTTAGGGTTCCTTAGCCCTGGAACTTTCACCGACGATCCAAACGAGCAGATTGTTTACGCTGGTGGTGAAAGTGGCACAACAAGGTTATGGAGTTTGAAGAATTTTAAAATCGTGGCATCTCAAGCTCACCGACAATCAACAGAAGAGGTTTCTATCACGAAAATCCTTTACAGACCCAACGTTGACCTTTTGATCTCAGTATTATCAGATGATACCCTACTTCAACTTTCATTAAATGACTTGAGCATTGTTCAAAGGATAGGAGGAAATCATGGAGAAATTATTGATTGTGCTTTGGTCGGTGAAGACGAAAAATACCTTGCTATTGCTACCAGTTCACCAGAAGTACGAATAATCCAAAAGAATTCATTAGATTACAACGTCTTGAGCGGTCATTCTGAGATGGTCATGTCCTTAGATCGCTCTGTTGATGGATTTTGGCTTGCAACAGCCGGAAAAGATAAGCAGGCCCGTCTTTGGGATCTTGACCACCCTGAACAAGGAAGTTTTGCTGTTTTTTCAGGTCATATTGAGTCAGTCGGAGCAGTTGCACTACCAAAAACACCTTCAAAACGTATTCCTGATACCGATCGATTCGAAGCACCTCGCTTTATCGTGACTGGTTCGCAAGATTTGACTGTTAAGTTGTGGAATGTTCCAAAGAAGCATGGTGGAGAAGCAACTACTGTTTACACAAGAAAAGCACACGAAAAAGATATCAACGCTATTGATGTGTCTCCTGATGATAAGATGTTTGCTACTGCAAGTCAAGACCGAACTGCTAAAATCTGGGATTTAGAGTCTGGAGAAGCTATTGCCAAGTTGTCTGGTCACAAGCGAGGCGTCTGGTGTGTCAAGTTCAACCCATACGATCGTGTGATTGCAACTGGAAGTGGTGATATGACTATCAAGCTTTGGAGTTTGAAAGATTTTACAGCATTGAAAACATTCCAAGGCCACACCAATTCCATTTTGAATCTGAGCTTTTTGACTTTTGGTGAACAGTTGGCCAGTGCTGCTGCTGATTATTTAATCAAGGTGTGGGACTTGAAATCAGGTGAATGCAACGCTACCCTTGACTATCACAAAGACAGAGTTTGGACTTTAGCCACAGCCGAAAACGACAAGTACTTGGTTTCAGGTGGATCTGATGGTGTTATCACATACTGGAACGATGTCACAGAGGCCAAGAAGGAAGAAGAAAAGGAGCTGGAAAAGGAATTGCTTTTGAAGCAGCAAGAGTTGGACAACTTTGTTCGATCCAAGGATTGGAAGAATGCAATTGTGTTAGCTTTGTCAATGAATCATCCTTATCAAGCATTAAAACTGTTCACCACTGTCTTTGAAAACAACAGTGAGCCAAACAGTATTTTGGGACTTGTGTCAGTCGACCAAGCAATCGGTTCATTAGATGAAAAGATGCTTTCTAGACTTGTTTCAAGAGTTTGTGATTGGAACACCAACGCACGAACCTCTGCTGTTGCCCAAGCTATCCTCAACACAATCTTGTGCTACTACAGCGTTGAGAAACTCAGCACTCTTGCTAATATTTCAAAAATGATGGATGGATTGATTCCATACACTGAAAGACATTTAACAAGAAACAGTGAGCTTATTGAAGAAGGTTACACAGTTGATTATATATTACAACTGATGGAAAAAGTAAATGTATAAAAAAATAGTTTAATAAAAAAAAATATGACGTACCTTGTAATATGTAATATTCAAACCTAGTTGTGTGTGTAAATTACGCCAACCATGTATCTAAAATTTTTTTTTTTTTTGGTTAGCTACATACACATGTCTTGATCACGATTTGTTGTTTGTTTTGTTTCTGAAGGAAATAATTTCAAGCACCCAGACAAAATCAAAAAAGGTTCATGAACACTTTAAGCTATTTTAATCATCAAGTGTTAATATGACTGGAACTCCGCTCGTTTTCCCTAAAATCAATTACTCCACTCCTTTATCAGATTTATCATTTCCAAGACCAAAACTACAACCATTTCAAGATATTTCCAACACAAATCTGAGTTTTCCCAAAATAGAGGATCCTTTCGCGGATAACTCTCCTCTACCACAGAAGCGAACATTTTTCAGCGACCGAATAAACGATACTAAAGATTCGCCGTTCAAATACAATGACCAGTTCGACACGCCGATGACCGACTTTTCGTCGGAAAATGAAGAGCGACCTAGAAAAAGTCCCAAATTATCCTTTCCGCTTCAACCATTAGTGGTGAAAACCAATTCGCTAGCATCTATCGACTCTTACTTTTCATGTCCACAAGGGTCTGAGAAGCAACCAGAAGTTGTCATTCCTACCAAAAAACAAAACTCAGTATCGGATCTCCCACTTAACGCATTAGCTTTGATAGATTCAAAGCCTTCATTATCATGGAAAGCTGTTGAAACAGCTGTACAGACTTCACGTGCTCCATCAAAATCGTCTGTTTCACCTCCTTCTACATTCCCACCCACACATAAGGTGTTTGATTTCAAAGTATCAACACCATCATCATCATCATCATCATCATCATCATCTGTGACACCAGTTTTCAAAAACCATGACGACTATAGAAAATTAACGCCAGAAATCACCACTCCGGTTCCAGCCTCTAGAAGACCCCGGATAGGCGTCAGACGAATCCACTCCATGTTTGGTAATCCAAAAGACGTTTTGGGACAAGGCTTGAACAAGATTACTGAAAACCCAATTTCAGGCTCATTACCCACAACCCCTTGCATAGAAAGAGCCTCAATCTTAGAAAAACCAGACTGCCCTATAAAAACACATACAGTCAACGAAGACCAGTTCAAGCGCATTGACTCGGATACCCTTTGTGAGATTTTAGATGGATCTTATAAAGATCTTTACGACAGATACATGATTATCGACTGCAGATTCGAGTACGAGTATGAAGGAGGCCATATTGAGGGAGCATTGAACATTAATACCAAGGAAAGGCTCGAAGAGCTGTTGCTTTCGGAGAATGTCAAAGATGAACAAGTGCTTCTAGTGTTTCACTGTGAATACTCAGCTCACAGGGGTCCTAGAATGGCCAGACATTTAAGAAACCTCGACAGACAGCGCAACATAAACCGATACCCATTTTTGAATTACCCAGATGTCGCAATTTTGTCTGGCGGCTATTCTCAGTTTTTTTCACAATATGGGAAAAGATGTTTTCCTCAAAAGTATGTTGAAATGAATGATATGTTACACAGACAGACTTGTGAACGAGAATTGGGAAGATTCAAAAGAGACATGAGATTTTCAAGATCTCAATCAATGAGAAGTAATCTGTTTGGCTCTTCAACCCAAGGACTCGATGGCTCTCCAATTGTGAATGCACCAAAAAGCTTTTCGTGCTTGGAATTTGCAAGCATTTCTCAAACACCCAAAGTACCGCCCACACCAACATGCCGACCGATTCGAAAGTTGGGTGTGAAGCTAATGAGATGATGTATTATGTAACTATTTTAAAGAAACCAAAAAACAAACAAACAAACAAACAAAAGAAACAAATTTCACATTCTATAAATCAAAATAAACACTGAATTTAATGAAAGGAAGTGGTGTACATATTGGTGTCATATTTACACAGATAAGTTCAAATCTTAGTAGAAACAAAGAAATATAAATTTCAATGAATACATGTAATGAAAAACCAGATTGTTCCCGTAGTAGCCACAAATATGACGAAAGTGAGCCGTGTTCATTGTTGTAATTTAAGATAATCTAGTAGATTTGAGACTTTATGAGTTTAGTTTAGCATGGGGCTTAGCAAAACAAGGACATTCCAGCCCATATATTATACGAGTTTTGTACTAGAGTTTAATAGTATAGAAGAAAAGAGTGTTTTCATCAGAAGTTACATGAAAATATCATTCAGGAAACTTTGGCCAAATAAACTCACAAACCTGGAGTCTCAATGCGATTGTAAGGCAAGAAAAACTAGGAATGTCAAAATTGGTAATTGTCAATTCAGTGTTTGTTTGAGGGTTTCCTTCTAAAAAACCACCAATTTTTTACAAAAATGTATACAACATGAAGCAACCGTTGTAGTAAAAATATTTAAAAAAAAGAAGCAACCATTTCACTGAATAATATTAAAAAATATAATCCTTGAAAGTTTATGCTGATTCCCCAATTATTAAAGAGATCGAAAAGAGAAATAAAAAGCTCGTATTTTTAAAAACAAAAGCTTAACTCTCAGTCCCGTTTAGACAAGATTTTATTAATCAACCTGTTTCTGATCACCAGTGCCTTTCAATAATCGAACCAGAAGAAATAGGCAAAACCACATCTCAATGGAAGTCATTTGATTTCAAAATTTCTTGTTTTGAATATGAAATACGTCTCCGTGCAACTGACGACTTCAAAATTTTCAACAACCATGATCTAAAAGCTTTCACTAGTAAATCATTTAAAAAGGTAACTACTCATTTGAGACCAGGTTCTCGCTTACCTAGTGATTGTTTGGGTTTTGTTTCTGCATTTGATTTTCAAAAGTTGAATACTCATTTATTAACTTTGAATATTTCGAAATTGACAATACACAAGATGAACACTCAAATGCTAGAAAACCTGGAAAATGCTCTAGCCCAACTTCCAATCCTATTGCAAGTTGAAATACTACTTGAATTGTATGAGAATTCCGATAGAAGCCGTGTTGAATTTTCGCCGCATCTTAACTTATTGAATCATCCCTGCTTTTTACAAATCAAAAAGTTTATTTTGAATTTATCCAATGAAGAAGAAAACGGATTTGCAGGCCGTCCTCCCACTAAACTTCCAACTGAATTGAGATATGCCACTGATTTAACGAACAAACAAAATAGCTTTTTTTTATGAATATTTTCTTTTCCCAAAGGCAACAACATTTGAAGCCACCTATTTTCTCAATATTCCAGACGATCTTTTAAAACAATTTACAGATATTAATTGTGAAATATTATATAAAGATCCCCTTTTAAAATTGATAGACTCTCTCTCTCGGTTGGCCAATCTTAAAAAGATTAAGCTTCTTCTAGAACAATAGATTTCCTACCTTGGAACGAATCCATACGAAAAATTGATTTGTGAACCTATGGCGATTGGCAAAATGTTTAGTAAAGAAGCTTTTGAAGCTATTTCTTTACGAGAATTTGATAAAAAAAAATTATTTTGTTTCTTTCAGCTTATATGGCTGATTTGAAAAACGTAAGCTTGGAATTCATGGAATCAAACAGTCAATTTTCAAATAATTTTGGCTCAATAAAGCTTTTGAATGCATTAAGACATTTTCTTATTGAGCTCTTGTTTTGCAAGATGAAAAAATTGTCTTCGCTAGCTGTACTAGAACTAGAAATTAGCTACCACATTGACTTCTCTCGCTTACATGTTTTAGCCAAAACTCACAACTCCTTGAAGACAGTGTATATGAATATATGTTACAAAGTTTTTGACGAGTCTATTCGCTCCACAATTCCAGAGCAAAAAGCTCAAAAATAGAGAAAAAATACAAGCCTCCAGGGTCTTGGTTAAACACTCAGGGAAATTGTTATGCTGAAATAGAATTACAGAAAACTTTAAAGGAGTAGCTGATATTCCTCATCATTCACAGTAAACTCCAAAGAAAGGGTTTGAAGAATACTTAGAATTTCCCATATTTGAGTGTTCTTGCGCAATTGTTACTTCTGCTGGGTTGTATAGGTTGAAAAGGCTTTGTGAAAAATGTGTAAAATAGCTTACGCTTTGCTAAAAATTCTAATATATTCGGGGCTCAAAATACTAACATTGTATTTTTTACTATTTTAAGAATCTTTTTATCAATTCAAATAGGAGAAAACAATTGAATATTTTTTGCAAGATTTTTCAGTATGGTGTGTCAGATCTACACTTTTTGTTGTTTCAACGGTTTTTCGCTGGTTGTAAAGTTGGTACAATAGCTCAATTGAGATTGTTACCAACAAACTTGAACTGAAATTCCACTTTGAATTGAAATTCGGTCATAAATAGCTTATAGCACTTTTCAGACTTGGAACCAAACACAAATTGAAAACTAATCGCAAAGTATATAACGATTAATCAAAAGGTGCGCCAGTAAGAGAATAAATTCGAATTGTTTAGCTTGTAGGGACCAACTCTGAATCACAGAAAATTTCAAATTAAAAGTTCTATATAACATATCAAAAATACAAGATGATTATCAAGTGTATTAGTATAGATTTCAGATTGTATAAAAATAAAAAAAAGAATCAATAAACCAATTGAGTTTTAGATGAAAATCATGTTTTCAGTAAAAAGGTGTTGGATTACTCTTAATCAATAATTATCTCCAATGAATCTTTACAACCTACGCCGCGACAAACCATTTCTCGAATCTCGCAAACCTTGCAAAACTCGTATGTACAGATGGATATACAGCGGTAAATCGATAATATGAAGAAATATTAGCAAAGCATGACAATGACGATCCTGGAGCGATCATAACTTACATTACGAGGTTTTACTTGATAGATCAGTTGTTATTTCGGTAGTTGTAGTTTCGGGCTACTGATCTAATCACGAAAATAAGGAGAAAAAACGTTGTTTTGGACAAAATAGATATTGTTATTTATGTTTCCGTCAGGGTTAGGATAAGAAAATAACCTAATTAGGAGTTTTTAACACAAACTCTAAATTTATTCCAAGAAACAGATAAATAGCATTTTTAAACTTCAGAATTTATATTGAAGAAAAGTATAGAGCCGATGTAAGAAGGAGGAAACACATAGAATCATACAATTAGAGATATTTATCAGAAAAATTGATTGAGTGATAAGTACCAGATATATTACCCATAATTCAAATGTTCGACCGAGGGAAAAGACAAGGAGATAAAAAGTAAATACTACAAATAATTCAGACCATAAAATATTTGATGAGTAAATCATGGGGAGTAGAATTCCACATCGAGTTTAAACGATACAGCCAGAAAGTGAAAATTATGAATCGTAATTTCCAACTCAATATATTTTATACGAAATATACTAAAGAAATCAAAAAAGCATTAAAGGTGAGTATATCCAAACCTGAAAGATTATAAAAACAATTATAATGATAATGATAACCAGAAAAGTAAACAAAAAAAGAAAAAAATTAATAGAAAGTCAAATGCGGCAAAAGATGAAAAGCCACAGAATTTCAATAAACGAGAAAAAAGCAATAATAAGTAAAAGATAGAACTATGAATCAGGTAATAAAATGAAAAGCACGATCAAAGGGAAAAAAGGAAGAAGATTTAGGGTAAGTAGAGCAATGATGTAGAAGATAACAAAATAAGTCACAGCA
>JAKTYL010000222.1:0-18358 GCA_030578715.1 Magnusiomyces tetraspermus
TGTGCTATATCACTGATAGTATGACCATTTGCTTCGTAGGAATTCTAGGATTCCTCGCCAGCAGCAACAACATCCTTGATATGGCGTCTCTCTGTACATGTGTGAGTATATTTTGGACGCGTAGCAATGCGAAACCTCTTATTTCTTTTTTTTTTTTTTTTTTTTTTTTTTTATACAGAAATTAAAAGACGGTTGCGCCACGGGTATTCGCCTTATCAAGTCTTGGTCGTTCATTTCTCGCGATTCGGCATACATTACTGGATCTTTCTCACGAATATGCAGTTACCAAATGGTGTTTCTAGCGTTAGTAGTAGTAGCAGTAGTATTGGGTTCATGTCGAAGGCTGGTCACTTTTTAAAGTAGCGTTTTTTTTCAGATATATCGACACGGTACTTCATGCCATGCACATGGTTCTGGTATGTATTTTTTTTTTTTGGTTCTTGGAAGCCTAGTCATTGTAGTTATATTCCTCAATTGCAGCAGTGCCAGGCGTGTGCTTATTTGTGATGGCGGCTTGTTAGTAGTGATAGCAGTGCTTGTTGGGCATGTCGCGTTGATTTATATTAACTGATGCACGCAAATAAAGGAATAAAAGTGACAGGCCCTTAATGCTTGAAATCTCACGAGTGCTGCCGTGTGTGAGTGTGTGCGATGTTCCAGGTTTTTATATTCTTGTCCTTGCTTTTATCCTTTTGTTTTTTTTTTGTTTTTTTACAAAACCTGCAACAAGGCCATACCCAGTAATACTGTTGCTCAAATGGCGATGCAACAAAAACACATATTCGGGGGGCTTTTCCATAAATCACAAGCAACTACCAAAAGTGACTTGCGTTTTGTCTCGAGAGGAAACACTTGTGCGAAAAAAAAAAAAAAAAAAATACAAAGTTCAAAGTGCAAGGACACAATTTGTTCTAGAACCATTCTGATTGGCGCTCAAACTTAAGAATTACGTATAGTATGGGAATCTGTAAGAAGTCAGGCCCGAATGGGTCGTTTACTAGGCTTGCTTAACCGGACTCTAGCCTTTGCTTTGGGAACAGAAAAGACAAAGGAACGAGTTTTTAGATGCTATGAAATGTATCGATGAATACTTGGAAATGTAGAGGTACTGAATTCAAGTACGAAGCCAGATAGTTTTAGTTCTTAGTTTCAGTTCTTTATTTTTTTTTTTTTTTCCGAGTGGGACTAAGGAAACTTCGACTCTCTATGCAAAGCAAAAGTAAATGAAAATGCCGAAAACAAAAACTGAATCCTCAAGCCGGAATAACTGACTGCCCAAGCATTCAATTGTGGATTTCACAATGAAAAGCAGGCCGGAAAACGCAACCGAAACTGAGGAATAGTTCCGCTTTAGATACAGGAAGGCAGCTTTTGGGGGTTGATACGAACTAGGACGACCAAGGCGTCTAGGTAAGAATGGTTGGAAGATTAGTCACCTTGAGGTTTGGAAATGCAGGCTTGATTTTGTAAAGAATCATTCGGTGTGATAATCCAAGACTTAATCCTAATCTTAATCTTAAGTCTAAACTCTTAAGATTAAGATTAAGATTAAAATTCAAGAGTCGAGAAACAGCAAGAGAAAAAACAACAAGACACGAGGAAGATGCCGACTGAGAATGTGGAATAGAAACTCAGTGCTTACAGCAGGCATTGCATGTCCCAGATGCCTGGTAGATGAAGTGTCGCTGTCGGTCCAATATCCTGTTTCTTGAAAGCATCCAGTTTCTAGATTTTTACTTAATCCTGCAGCCTTGCTGTTCTTAACTCGCTTGTCCTGCCTTTAAGTCACCATAGACGAAACTAATCCAAGGCAGATACGAATACTAATTCACCATTTTATATTTTTTCTTGACTCTTTTCTTAATTATTTCTTAATTATCTCTTAATTATTCCACTTTTCTCTTTCCTGTTATTTTTTAATCTGCAGAAGACTGGCAACAAACCAAACCATTTAGCAATCTCATCAGCATTGAATAGCTTGACTACTTACGCCTTTTGTAGATTATACGCTTTTTTCCATGTCGTAGATATACTGTATAAGCAAATAAAACAAATGACATAAAATAAAACGGCTCGTTATTATCATTTTATTTCATGTGCTCATTCACTGAACCTTGCCCGGCTTCTGGACCTCCAAAAGCTATGTTTTATCTCTGTAATGAGAGAGCTCTCTCTTGTCCTTTTTATGCCTTTTTCTAGTATTTGTTTCTAAGTATTGTTTATCTTGGATATCAGACACCACGTTTGTTTGTATGTGTGTGTGTGTGTGTGTGTGTGTGTGTGTTGTAGAAGAGATACCCGCTGCACCGTTATTGAATGATAGGCAGTCAAGTATATGTGTTGTTTGAGCATACGACAAACTTTGATTGTTATTACTTGTAAACAAATTGAACTGGTCACCATCACCAACAGATATATACGCCAACAAACACCAAACTTTTTATACACGCAAACTTGAGGTATATGACACAGATTAATAGATACATCCAATACACGCAATTATTATAAATTCCAATATAAATATAAATACAAATTGAAACAAAATAAAAAGACAAAAAAAAAAACAACAACAACAACTCAAACACAAAAAAAAAAAAAAAAAAAAAAAAAAAAAAAAAAAAAAAAAAAAAAAAAAAAAAAAAAAAAAAAAAAAAAAAAAAAAAAAAAAAAAAAAAAAAAAAAAGAAAAAAAAAAAGACACAAACATATTAAATAACCCTCGACAACCCAGAACTTAGACTGTTGAGCAAAACTGTAAACACATTGTTATCCAAAGTTCCCGAAAAAAGCGCCGACAAAAGACTTTGGGTAGTGCCGCCATCGCTCGGGGAACCGAAATCGCCAAAGTTTCCAAACGCTTCAAATCTCAATCTTTCTTGAACAGAAACAACTTCGGCAGGGGCCATGAACGGCGACAGCAGCGAGGAAACAAGTTGGGCAACTGGATCGGCCAACGGCTTGACGAGTTTTCCAATTTGTTTGGCTGCAGAGGAAACAAGTCCAGTGATTGAAGAAAGAATAGAGTCGGGGATAAAAGCCAGAGACGAAGAAAAAGAAGAGGATGATGTGGATGTAATGGATTGGGTTACAGGGTTTAGTACTCGATCCATTATTGGGTCCCATACCTGCTGCTTTACCCCTTCTCCAATACTTCCAAACACCCCAACCACGTTTTCGCTAGGCCTTCTCAACTCAACGGTGTCAACCAAATTAGAACACAGCAGCAACTCAATCAGGAGCCCCAGCCCCACAGCCACTCCAAACACTTTGACAGCAATGCCAATGGCTTTGACCCCAAAGTTGACAGCATTTGATGAAACCCGAGAAAAGTCAAGCGGGTCGTTGTCAATAATGGAACAAGAGTACTTGACGGTGGGAGTTTGAGGAAGTGTGCGATATGAAATGTATTTCACTTTTGGACAATTTCGTCTTTTTCCTCTTCTTCTTCCTCCTCTTCTTTCACTATTGCCATCATTTTCGTCAACGCCATTTTCAACAATCCCAATCCCGCCAACATCAGTACCATGACGACCAGTCAGATCATCACTACCGCCAGAGAGCGCAAAAACCTGTTCTGGCGAGACATAAAACACGCGCACCAAATCATTTTTGCGAGGAAGATTCAAACCCTCTTTAGAGTCTTTGGAAGAAGAGGAATTATTATAAAGACAATGTTGCTCGACAATGTTTTCGGGCTTTGTGATGATTCTTGGTGTCGTCAACGAAAACGTCGGAACTAGCTGATAGTGATTGTTATTGTGGCCATCGCCCAAAGAGTGTGTGGTATTGGTATTAGCAGCTTCAGCATTATTGGCATTGCTTTTGGTATTTGAAAAAGCTAAAGGGGAAAAAGAGGCTGAAGAATGGTTGCGTCTTTTTCCTTTTCCTTTCGTATTACTCTTTCCTTTATTATTACTAGAATTGGCCGAGCTTCCTGATCCTAAACAGTTTTGTTGACAACTAGACTTTAACGGTTTGTAAGGTATTGCAATGCAATTGACACCATCAGACTGCGCAATCTTCATCACCCATTGGCCCGTGTTCCTCTGCGCTTTTAGGCGGCTTTCTGTGTAAGCATCATCTTGCAAATAAAACTCTTGTAATTCAGCATCTGATCCAAACAGAAAATCAAAATCAAAGCCAAAAATATCTTCAACTTGGCCATTCTTCTTCTTTTTCTTCTTCTTGTTTTTAGCATTATCATCTCTTTGTGTGCCCTTTTCTCCTCCTTTCCCTTTCTTTGCTTTTGTGCTATCATTTATGCTTCGGCTGTTAACTTTGTTGTAATTAGATGGTGTAATATCTCTGTTTTCAGCCCTTCCTCCTCCAGATCCAAGAAATGGAACCCAGCTCTTAATATACGTATAATTGCTGACCGCACTTCGTCCATCTCTAAGAATGACAGTCCCTACCATTCCTGTATGACCACTGCCATAGCCATTGTAATCACTTACCATATTCCGGTACTCAATCATCTTTTGTCCACTACCATAGCCATCATACTCAGTATTCTGGGCATTATTGTTCTTCTTTACCCATTCCAAAAACTTTTTGGCAGCACAGTGACGCAGCCACGTCGCTCCATAAATGGAAAACAAGTGTTGGCAGAGGGACTCAAGTTCAGAAGAGACAAGCGTAGAAGGAACAGCTGTCTGGTCATTAAGGATGGATTTAGACTTGGACTTGGACTTTGGGTTGGATTTCAAAGAATCACAAGAAGTAGAAGCATTAGCTTTAGTAGTAGCAGAACTAAAAGTCGCAGCACTGTTATTATTTGAAAAGCTTTTTTCGTCAACAAACGAAAACTGAGAATTTATCAAAACAGTGCTTTCATCAATAATGGCTGATAGCTGTTGGTCTTCCGAGTCCGAAATACTCGAAACCGAGTAAGGAAAAAGAAAAAGCAAGTTTGAGCTCTTGATTTGGTTGTTGGGATTCTTTTTATCACTGTTCAAACGTTCTTGTTGCTGAGTATTAGTATTATAAGGAGAACTGTCAACGAAATCGACAGAAGAATCTGAATCAAGGACTCCTTCACTGTCATGGTCTTGATAATAATACGGTTTGGGTTTTTCAAATCCCAAATCTTTTGACTTGTTAGCAGCGTTTGTCGTCTTTGATGTCGATTCACCAAACCCTCTTTGATCAAACCGTTCCAGCATCGGCTCCGACAACGCTTTGGGTCTAAGCTTTGATTGGTATCTTTCTCTTATATTAAGCCCATTTCCGTTTCCATCTTCTCCTTTGCTAAACGAATTAATAGTTACCGACTTGCTTCTTTTGCCACAGCTTTTGTCAATATAGCTCACCAACTCACGTCTCGTGCTTTCAATAGCTTCTTCAATCGACGTATCAAATACATATGGCACCAAGTCTGCACGCCTCAAGTCTTGCAAAATCGAAAGCTTGAGTGCCAACACTTCCTTCACAGGCAACACATCTGCTCTCGTAATGACGGGGATAACTGTAGTGTATTGCGAAATCTGACGAATATATTCAATGTCTACTGGCTTCAATCGGCTCGTGATGGTATAGAGGCACGCATCGACCATTGGCACAGACTTCATAGAAGACGTAGAAGCCAGCAAACTACAAGCTTCTGGGTTTTGAGCGTTTACCAAATCTGACGTTGCGTGGAACGCAGAGTCGAGGTACGAAATAACGGTTTGGATGCACCGTGAAGCGTCGGTGAATGTGCCATAGCCGAGGGTATCCACTATGCACACATTCTTTTCAAAAGCATTGGAATCAGACGAGATTTTGGAGCTCGATTGCGGTGCAACACTGGGTCTCCGAGACTTGGCTTTAGTAGTCGCTGAGCTGGATCTCGCGAAATTGGCAGTATCATAATAGTCGCCATACACCGATCCAAAGTCAAAGTCAGAGTCTGACGAAGAATCCAGATCAGAATCTTTTTCTGTTTCTTCTTTTTCTCCTCCAAAAGTGTGATCAAAATCGATTCGTGGTTTAGTAGAAGCTTCGTATTCCCACAGCGTTCCATCTTCAGGGTCTACAAACGTCGGGAAATCGTTAATGTAAACAATGTCTTTAGAGGCCTGGGCAATAGCTTTCACGAGCATCGATTTGCCGGTCCCGGAATCGCCAGCAATGAGCAGTTTGAGTTTCCCGAGCGCGAGGCCGTCGGTCGTGAATGGACGACGGGTCGGAAGCGAAACCCGGGGCATGACGAGTTTTGGGGATGCAAAAGTTGATGGTTTGGGTTTTGGCAGTGGGGGTGGAGAAGAAGAAGGATTAGTCTGGGTAGCGATATTAAGGCTTGTTGAGGGTTGGATGGAGGGCTGAGGCGAGGTTGGGGCATGGTTAACGTGAAGATGGCTTGGTGTAGGTGTAGTTTTAGATGACGCTTCCAATTGAAAGAGGTTTGGAGACGCTCCTTTTGTATGACGAGAATGAGTGCGAAGATGAGGACTAGGACTATGATGGACATTCAAAGCCCTCGCAAACGTCGTACTGTTAGAAATAGAGCTGGACGGCAGATGCGACTGATCGCGATCAAAGTTTAAGCTGGTCAAGTTATTGACGGTATTCAAATGTTGAAAGGGTTCCAGATCAAAATACTCAATATTAGCATAATCAATTCTGTCGGTAAAAAGACTAGTTGCTGCAGAAAATGTAGGAGAAGGGTTTGTGTGTTGAGGTTGATTTGGATGTTGCAGGCTGAGCCGAGTAGGTGAGATTGCTTGTAATCGGTCTTGATTAGCAGTGATTATCTGCTCATTCCAAACCTCATCAAAGGAATCAGATAAGTCAGAAGGCGAAAGAAGTCCAGTATCGTCGTCGTCAGTGGATATTATCGAGCTTGCTAACGTTGTGGTAGTGTTGTGTTGAGGTTGATTGCGCTGATTGTACGGATTACGTCTGGTAGACATTAAGTTGTTATCAGTGTTATCAGCGGAGCCCGAGCGACTTGTATTGGTAGAAGTAGTGGCATGATTAGCCTGATTAGACTGATTATGATGATAGCGGTGTTTTAACGGAGGACTTGAGTGGCGATGTGACGGAGACTTTGGGCCAGAGGAACGAGAAGAGGTTGAGCGAGGATCTTGTTCGTTTGAGAGGAAAAAAGAGCATGGTGTTTGAGTCGAAGCCTGCGGGTTGCTGATAGAATCAAGATATGTCTGATGTTGCTGGCTCGTAGCCTTGACAGCCTGGTTTGAGCCTGAGGAAAGGCTTTTCTTTTTCCGGGGCGCTGCAAACATGAGTGAAGAGAGGTGGGGTTGAATGGGATTAAATGAAGTTGTATAAAGGGTGTTAGGAACTAAACGTGTTGGAGACAGGTTGGAGATGGTTTCAATAGAAGATGGAGACAAAAAGTCGGTGTAGATGATAAGGGCTGTTAAACTCTGCGTGATTAGGTCCAACGTGACTTGAGCTGATTTCGCCACTAGTTTTAAAACCCCCTGGGGTTTGCACGAAAGAAAAAAGAAGGTTTTGGGTGGGCTGAGAAGCGGGGTATTGATGCTAGTGCTGATTACTGCTTATCGGTACTGCCTGAATGTGATTTAAACTGGCATAATCAGTTGTTATCAATTATTACCAATTATTAATAAATTATGACAAATTATGGCCAATCATTACAAATCATGACAAATGCTTAGTAAACTTTAGAGTAATCAAATGTTGGCCAGTCACGCGGGCACAGGGATGTGACTCGTCAAGTGAGGATTATAGTGACGTCAACTGTAATCAAACTAGTTGCATTTTCGCAAAAGAAATGGAATTAAGTCTCTAAGCAATCCTGTAACCCCTTTGTACTCTCGATTATTATTTGGTTGGTTAACATCCAAGCATTCGATTTTTGTGTGTTTCAACAATTCCAGAAACCCGCAGGCAGCTTTCAAAAAACAGCCCAAGAAACCGGCAGATTGGCCGGTACTTGCTTTCTTTCAAAAAGCAGTCGAACAATCGGTTGCAAAGCCACCAGACGTATTTTTCTGCATTTCGTTACAGTCGCAGTCCTCGCGTCAAATGCTGACACTCGTTACTGTCATTACAGGATAATCTCCAATCAGTCACCTTCCAAACTGCCAATTTAGCAACTAAACGCATATTGTTATACTTGCATACTATCCTTTTACAGCAAGCAACCTGGTTCTTCTGTAGCGGATAAAAGGCGCATTAAGAAACGTACTGAAACTCATGTACCACTATTACATTGTATTACAAGTTATCAATTTGATCTCCTTTAATATCCTTTTACTATTCTACGCATTGTTTAGTTTAGTATCGACATGCATTCGTAGGCCTAGTTCGAATACCAGGATTTTGAACTAGTTTTACCCCTTCTGTATTAATAATAATAATAATAATAATATTATTATTATTATTATTTCGAATGTACTCCAATCCACTCCATCTGACTGCTACTCGCTTGTGGTATTCATTAGGCTTCTGTGCGTGATGGTTACATCCTCGAGTGGCCTTTTCTCCCACAACGGTCAAGATTGACAAAAGGTCAATTGCTCACCAGGCTGCAATCTTGTGTTTCTTTGTACTCAGGGAAGTAGCAAAAATACTTTAACTAATCTTGGAAATTATTGAAAAAGCATCCAGAAAAGAATAGACAACATCAGCACTTAACAATATCAACAATGAAAGAGTACACTAACTTACAGGCTAATTTATATTGGTCTAACTATTTATATTAATTAACTGTAATTGTCAATTGAATCACGGTGAGCTTTGCTCTTTGTGAAATTGACAGGCTAAACAGTTGATATCATTTCCTCTTCATATCTCTTGAACAATATAACTTGAGTACAAAATAATATTGTTGCCATCATTATTATTTTTTTTTACTTTTTTCAATATATATATATATATATATATATATATATATACAAAACCTGTAATGATAAAAATACTATGGAAAACAGCATTTGCATAAATAAATCTCATAGCCAAAATTGTTCTCAAGCTGTTGGGAAGATGTGCTAACGATAGGATCCTGTATGGAATTATTTGTCGTCGATTTACTAGCGTGTCAGGGTTATTGGCAATTGGTCCAATTGAACAAATGTACAACCAAGCACAACACACCTTCATAGAAACCTCGACCATTTAGTAAGTCAAAGGCAAGTATCTCGTAGGTTAAAGAGCAGACTTATCGGACGTGTATATAAACACATACACGCACCCAAGCGAGTCACAAAGGAGATTGTACCACCGCACAAAGATGAAATTAAACTAGACAGTTGAACAAAAAAAAAAAAAAAACGGAAAAAAAAAAAAAAAAAAAAAAAAAAAAAAAAAAAAAAAAAAAAAAAAAAAAAAACATGCCATTTCGACATGAATGTGCAATTATTGATAAAGTTTCGGTTGTGATCTAGAAGCGAGTAAATATAATTACTCTGGCACAGAGACACAAACAAACGACAACTGAGGAAGAATGTCACGAATAATATCGATGGCAATTCTCCAGCAATAATGAAATAAGATACAGGATCAGGTCACAAGAAGCATGAGAAATGAAAAATGCATAATTGAAAATCAGCCAAGTACAAACCAATAAAGAAAACAAGGAGAAGATGGCTTGCAAAAAAAAGGTGGTTTTACAAAATGAGATGTATTTAAAGAAAAACAATTCAATTGCTCATGGTCCAGGAATGATACAACAAAAACGCACACGCATATTCATACAGGTCATCATCAATGAGTTTTCCAGTGTTTTCTTCTTTTCTTTTTTGGAAAACCTCGAGTTTACAATTCTTTTCACATGTATTTAAAGTCGATGCTTTGAGAAATTAAAAAAGAATATATATATAAACGCATTTAAGACATAAAGATCTACACGTATATAAAGCAAGTTGCATGATAGGTGATATATGCTGCCGATACTTAAGCGCCAGCGTCCGATTAAAAACAGCTGTTGAGTTTGTCCGAGGACTTGTATACATTTACTTGATTTTAATTTTATTTTATTTTTGTTTTGACCCCCTTGGAAAAAAAATAGCTATTCTTCGACAGTTTTAAAAACATGCACAAGATCTTGAAATCACATTACATATCCTTACTGGTGTACAAAAAAAAAAAAAAAAAAAAAAAATAAGGAGAGAGTCATAAGTTCGAAGTTTGATGGCTTGTTAACTGTTTGTTAACCGTTTGTTGTTGTTGCAATTAACGCCTTGTTATTGGTGATGGATCAACCAATTCGGACTGTGAATTGACTCAATCACCTTTTTTTTTTTTTTTTCATTTGTCATTTGTCATTTGTTTCATTTATAGTTGTTTTTTTATTTTTATTTTTTGATAAAAGTGTAAAGCAGTAAACAGGGATATGAAAATAGGGAGAGAGAGAGAGAGAAAGACAGTTTTGATCTAAACTACCCTGATTACAAGTGTATTCACATTAGTTATCGATTCACCGGTACTAACAACACCAACATTTACCACTGCTACAAACTAGCATTGTCCAGTATCAGCACCAGTACCAATAGTAGTCACACAAACATCTCAGAAACAGCAGGCACAACAATTATTTACTATAAACACTTTTTTTTCAGATCTTTCTTAATTGCACACACACACACACCGTTTATTTTTTCTTTCTCGCTTCCTTTGCCATCTCTCCCTCTCTGTGTCTACATTGGGTTCAATCATACCAAACGTATTTATCAATAAGGACTCAGAGAGATCCGTGAAAAAGCAACATAACCAGCATCAAATACATTGATTGAAACACACACACATGTTGTAAAACACGCTGTTGTTGTTGTTTTTTTCAATATTTTTGCTAGTTTATTGTTGACTCAAGACTCTTTGTAGATTTGGTATATCGCTTTTGAATTTGCGCTTTTGAATTTGGGTATTGAGATCGAGATGAGATGGCGATGAGAAAGGGATGAGATGGTGATGAGATGATTCATGAGTTTGCAATTACAGGATGGTCAACGAGTATCATGCTACTGAAATGACATGGTTCTGAATGATCTATAGTCACTTCCAAGCAGCAATAGAGTTGTTGTGTGTGTGTGTGTGTTTTTTTTTTTTTGATTCCAGCAACAACTATCGCAAGACTTGAACCATTTTCAAAGAGTCGTTTTAGCCAGTTAATTGGTAATTATCAAGTGCCACCAAAGCTTTGCAGAGTTTGGAACGTTAAGAAATATACAAACCTATCAATACATAACCACCTACGGCCATCTCCCATCATAAACTACGAGGTGCAATCATGGTTTAATTTCAGTAAATTGAAAGTAAAAGCCGTTATTAAACTAATTCTTAACCCGAAACAACTAAACCTTTCAGATAAGCCCATCCATTCACTATTTGGTTTTAATTTCTGTCGATTGCCCCTACCGCTAAACATGTAGCATGTTGACTGCAAACTGCAAACTGCTTAAAGCCAGTTACCCTCTCCTTGTTTCTTCCATCCTTCCTACACACACACACACAATCAGGCTATCATCCCTTTTCTTTTTGTCAAGATTTCCTGTTTTTTTTTTTTCCCAATCGGAGACTAGACATGGTTTAAATATATAATAATTTGTCATTGAATATTATTTCACATGTGTGTAACAGGAATAGGAATAATTATTATTGCTGGCTATATCGGCGCGATCATTACTTGTTGTCACCAAGTGATGAGAATTCTCGTTAAATGCCCAAAAAAAAAAAAAAAAAAAAAAAATATTATTATTATTATTATTATTAATAAAAGTATTCTCGCCTACTTCCAATACTAGTCTGGTTTTCGTCAACTAACCTTGTAATCTTTTGGAACTGGTGTATATATATTTTATACCTTGACTCATATTCTCAGTCACATCTACGACTTTTCCGGCAATCTTGCAACACAAGTTGAAAAATGCTGCTCGATTCGCAGATAGTTTACTTGACCCCATTACTCGATTACACAAGGTTTTGCGATGAAGGCTGATAAATATATGCACCCATCCTTTCTCGGCTTTTGTCTTTTCTTTTTTTTTTTTTTTTTTTTTTTTTTTTTTTTTTTTTTTTTTTTTTTTTTTTTTTTTTTTTTTTTTTTTTTTCTCAGGCTGTGCGTATACATATCCTGGAATGGGTTGTTTGTGTACCGAGGGTCTGTAATGATGACGATGTCATAGTTGTCCGAAACTAACTTGATAAAAACGTTACTGGGTTGACACATCTTCGAAGCAGCTCTTGTTTCCGTCAAAATGCAAAATATGCTGCAGCTGAAATGTTTATTATTAGACAATTGTAAATCACTGTTTGCAGATCCGTAAAGAGAGGCTGTTTGGGCTTGGAAAGTCTTTGGGCATTGAAGGATGATATGTATGGAGTCTTTAATATTTGGGCGTCGTGCTGTCTATTTTTATTTTCTATTCACCAAATGTAACTGGAACGCTAGAAACCGCCTTGAAAAATACACGACGACGCGGTACAAAGGCCCAGTTACGACACAGAAACTCGGACGCACTTCTTGCTCGTGCTCGCTTCGTGCCTTTTATCAGAAATTGCCTTTTATCTGATATTTCCTGCTCATCGAGACCACCAGCACTGGAACGGACTAAATTTCCTAATCCAACAGACTTTTTTTTGTACAGACGATTCAGGACTCTACTTCCATTCAACCCCATGGCTCGTTTTGGAGACACTAGCAAAGGCCTATTGTCGCCCTTTCTTCATTACCGGGAAAACACCAGCTGTTACACGATTATCCGGTAATGCGAAAACCACTTTAACTGTTTTGTAATTGGCTGGTTATCCGTCGGTTTTGGGGACGGTGGGTTAGGGCCTTGTTTGCGCGCTGCGTTGTGTTTTTTTTTTTTTTTTTTTTTTTTTTTGCCAATAGCCTCGTTTTATGGCCTCTGCTCACCAATAGTCACTGCCTATCACACACACACACACCCATCGTTTATAAATCACACCGCTGGTATAAAAACCTGCCCACCACCACCACCTCTTTTTTCTTCCTTCTTCCTACTTTTTTTTTTTTTTTTTTTTCCGAAAAAACCTGTCAAAGCTAGCATATCCGTCCATCAACCCTTTATTTTTCTTATTTTTATTATTTTTTTTTTTTTTGCATTGCTTCAAAGTCCGCCAACAGACGCGTTTACACCTCTTTTCCTGCTTGGCCCTCGTTCCCTTCTCCATTGACTATGTCTGTCGCTCCTCCAGTCGCTGCCATGATGGCACCCATCCCCGTTCACCCTCGCAAAAAAAGAAAGTTTCTCTGGAAAAAAGACTCGGTAGACGAGATCCTTGACTGGATGAATCTCCACTGCCTGCAGGCCATTCGCTCAGTCACAAAAGAAATCGCAGAGGCCATCAAAGACACATTCTTCAGCGACGAAGACCAAGTCACGGTTGTTGTTGTTCAAACCAAGTTTCAGAATCTCAGAAAGCAGTACAAAGCGGCGGGCGAGATCCTCCACGGACTTCGGCCAGTGTCTGAGGATCTGAACATGAGTGTCCAGGATGCCGCACTCAAGGAATGCCCGTACTATTACAAAATGTACGAACTGAATCAGAAATACGAAGGCCAGCTTAAAGCCCAAGACGCTCACTTATACCAGTCTACCCATATCCATCTTCCTGACCAACCTTCACAACAGGCTTTGCCACTACCTCCTCCTCCTCCTCCTCCTCATCCCTCATCTACCCCTGCTCCGTCATCTTCTGGTGCGTCGGAGCAGCAGCAGCAGCAGCAGCAGCAACAACAACCTCTTTCCCAGCAGTCCGTTCCTCAGCCGTCTAAAAACATGGACACACTTCCTCCGCTTCCTCCTCGGCCTGCCTACAACTCCCATCCAGTTTACAACAACAACATTCCATCTTCAGCTACTGTTTTGCTCAATGCTGCTCAATCGCTGCTCCCTGTGACTCAAAAGCCATATCTCCCGCCGATTGGAGATGGGCTCTCGCGAAAGCGGTCTTTTGATGATTTCCAGTCTTCGTCTTCTTCTTCATCGTCGTCCTCCTCCTCCTCTATATCTGCTTCTGCTTCCCAGCCTCTTACTCCTCCCTACTCTCGAGGAATCCATTCTGGAACAGCAGTTCTTCCACCAGTCTATTCCTTTGACCAGTCTCATCGTTGTACAGTCTCCTCTCCGTTTTCCCACTCCAAGCCGCCTACCAGCATTGCATCTCTTACCAATACTTTGCCATATAACTATGTGAGCCAGCAACAAACTCATCACAACCATCAGCAATTGCCTACATCATCAGGACCATCAATTAATGCTAATACCCATTCCGCTGTCAGCCGATCTTCCAGTCCAATTCGGTCCAACTCTCCTCCTTCCATTTCTTCTCATGGCGTCACCAATTCTTCTGTGATTGGTGTGATTTCCGATCCCCCGTTATCATCTGTGCGCGGAACTCCATTTAGCAGTAATAACTCGTATTCAGGGTCTTTACAAAATCAGCAGCGACAGCAGTACTCTAATAGATCTGGACAACCTGCTATTTATTCTGGTTACAATCATGCTAGTAGTAGTGGTGGTGTTGACACTAATGTTAGTGCACCAGCCTCGTTTCAAGCGAGTTCAAATTCCAAGCCTTATTCTTCGTCAGCCACAACGCCACTACCATTGCATGCTCCTCCTCTTGCAGACTCCTCTTCTGCGCCAACTGCGGCAGATTTTGCGCTCTTGGTGAGCACAGTTGACAGTCTACGTAAAGAGGTTGACGAGCTCAAGGCTTTATTGGCCGAGAAACTGAGAAACGAGGCGTTGAGTCGTGGAGCGGCTAGTCCTGGTCTTGCTGCTGCTCCTGCTGCTGCTCCTACGGATCCTGCTGCCACCACCACCACCACGACCATGGCTACTAATGCTGAAGACGCTACGCCTGGTGCCACAGGCCTGGATTCCAAAGATGGCTTGAACAAGGAGGGTTTGGATTCTTCTGTGAGCCACTCCTCAGAGACTGGACAGAGTCCCAGTGCCGAAGCCAACAAAGCCGAAGTTGGCCAGAGGTCCAAGCCCGAATCCTCGTCATATCCCAGTCCTCCGTCAGGAACCAACGAAGATGGGCAGGAAACGAAGGTTCAGCAAGAAGGCGAAAGAGACAGCCAGACTTGTTCTAAGCCGGGACTTGAGATTGTTTGCGAACCAGAGTCGTCTTCTGTTGCTTAGTTTTTGTTTTTTTTGAAGTTTTTTCTTTTTGTTATTCTGACTCGGATTTTAATTTTTTTGCCTGGTTTTGGTTTTTTTGGGTTGTTAGGGGTATTAGGGTTACTAGGCTTATTAGGCTTATTAGGCTTGATATGCTTACTATGTTCACTATGTTCACACTAAGTTTTGACTGTGCTTTTTTTATTGTTTTTTGTAAACCCTTTTCTTTTTCTTTTTTCCTCTTGTGCAAAGCCATATCGTTACATGTTTTCTGTTTATTAAATTTACGTTTTTTTAATATTATTTCATCTCTTTTGATATTTGCTGGACATTTTTACACCGCCTTGCTTTTATACACATTCCATTACTACTAGTGTGTCAGAGACGTTTACTAGTTTTAGATCATTGTCACCACGACTCGACCTAAGACACACGTACAAACACAAGCAATACTCCATTTCATTTCATTTCATTTTCTTGGTGGATGGTTTTTTTCCATGGTCAAAAAAAAAAAAAAATAAATAAAAATAAAAATAAAAATAAAAAAAATAAAAAAAGTCGTTTTATTGACAAACTTGTTTGCTTAATTGGCTTGTTTTGATTGGTTTGTGTGACTAGTTTGGAACATGGTTTCCATATAAATAATAATAATAATAATAATAACAATATTAAAAAAGATATATCCGTGTATATTATTATTATTATTATTTTTCTTCAACTAAACGAGGACAGGAGTTTACCCCTGATTATTGTTTAACGAGAGCAGTCGAGGAAACAGGAATCCAAGACTAGTGGTCCATTTTTCCAAAACACAACCAGTCCCAGCCATCATCTCAAGAGTCCAGTTTAAAAAAAAGAAACAAACAATTACGGCCTAGTTTTGTTGATTTGACAGGGTATAAAGAGGCCTGTCTTGTATTCTGTCCTGTGGTCCCCTGTTGACTTTCTTTCTTTTTTTACCGCACGCGAGCTAACATCAACACACACACACCCAATTTATTACAACAATGAACAACAATGACTATAATCCTTTTTTTGTTGTGATTACAAAACTAAGGATCAATAATCAAAGTCTAGTCCTTAAAAACACTGCCTTGAGGCTACCCTGTTTTAGAGTTACACGGGGATTTATAGCCAGACTCTCCTTTTGAACTTCAATTCAATTCAAAGACCTAAAAAAACAATCAACTCTTGTGTTTATTTTCCACGGTATTGATGTAATTGTTGGTCCAAGTATATACTAGAAGCACCAAAAGGGCGACAAAGTTAGTTGGGTTAAAATAAACGGTCAAGGGTCAAAAAAAAAAAAAAAAAAAAAAAAAAAAAAAAAAAAAAAAAAAAAAAAAAAAAAAAAAAAAAAAAAAAAAAAAAAAAAAAAAAAAAAAAAAAAAAAAAAAAAAAAATAGCCAGCTAAACCATTACAAGATAAAAGTTTGCAAGGATTGTGCCGATTGAGAGCTTTAAAAAAAAGAAAAAGTTGTTTCTTTATTTTAAATACCGAGACAAACACGTATTTACATGTCCAAGACAAAAAAAACTCGCTTGTTTTCCGTGCAAGTCTAAGGCCTGCGCATTGAGAGGGTTTGGGCTCTTTAAACTTAGTCTGCATATACTTTAACAGCTTTTGTTTGTTTCCTGCAGTACTAAATCTGTTACAGGATGACATGTAACGCTTGTATTGTCATGGTTCAATTAAAATAAAAATAAAATAAAACCTAAACGTACAATACATGGGTTGAAATCAATATTCGATAATCCTTAACGACCACCAAGACGGGCCTCAATGTTTTGACGGACTTCAATCTGCTTCTTTTTAACGTCTTCCCTGTTGGCGTCGTACGAAACATGGGCCTGGTTAAATGGATTCTCAGGGGACTTTTCAAACTCTTTGTGAATCAACTCCTTGTACTGGTTAAGACGAAGCCCAGGTCGCTCACTCTTGATTTCAGCCAGTCTTCTTTCCTCGTACGCCAAATAGGCAGCCTTGAAACGACGCTCAGGGTGTCGATCAATATCATTCTTGTTGCCAGAGATTTTAGACGACGTGAGCGCCAATGCATCCAAAGCATCGTCAATGCCGCTAACATTGAGCTCGCCATCTTTGTTGTCCATGCCCGACAAAAACGCGTCCAGACTCTTACTCTTGCGTTCTGCAATCTTTTCCGCACCTCGGTTCTTGCGGTTCTGGGGCTTGCTGGGAAGTGAATCTTCTTCTTCCTTGAGCATCGCCTCACGTTCTGCTTTCTTGCGTGCAGCCTCGGCCTTCTTGTCGGCTTCTGCTGCCTTTTTGGCATTGTTCTTTTTGGATCCTTGATCCCAATCAGCGGCTTCTGCTGCCTCTAGTCGGTCAGCTTCATCTTGTCGCTTTTTGTCTGCTGCTGCTGCTTTTCTTGCGTTTCCAGCAGCCTAATGACATTGATAAAATAAAAAAAATAATAATAATAATAATAAAATCGAGAAAAAGAGAAAGAGAGAGAGAGGTGGGTAAGAAATGTTTGGTTAGTTATATTCCTCTTGAACATGAAGTAATTGAGACTTGGTTATAATCAACTTTTTCTTTTTATTTTTATTTTTTTTTTTTTTTTACTTTCTTTTGAATCAATTGATCCTTTCATCTTTTCAATCTTTCAATTCTTACCTTTTTTGAGTTTTCTCCTCCTTTAGCTTTGGCCATATTGATTGTTGATTTCTAGTTTTGATTGATACTGAATGGATTTATTGTCTTGTAAAGAAAAAAAAAAATAAAAGGTAAACGGGGCAATACGGTGGATTGACCAAAAAAAAAAAAAAAAAAAAAAAAATCACCACTTCCTGGTGTGATTGATTATATAATCATCACAT
The DNA here is from genome assembly GCA_030578715.1 of Magnusiomyces tetraspermus. NCBI lineage: Eukaryota > Fungi > Ascomycota > Dipodascomycetes > Dipodascales > Dipodascaceae > Magnusiomyces > Magnusiomyces tetraspermus. The sequence goes on from JAKTYL010000222.1 coordinate 17,900, forward strand.
AAGAGTAGAGATTGAAAATGTCTCGAGTAAAACTAGGCTTAGAAAATTACGATTCTAGTTTTACTGGTTTGATCCATTTGTCATTGAGTATATGAATGGACTTTAGAAAACACTGGGAGTATGTATATGGGTTTAGTCAAGGACCAATTTCTTATACTCTTGACATTTTATCACGTGATTATATAAATGCGGTTTATTTATCGCATCTAACTGTACCAGTCTTTTTCTTCACTGCAGTCCAAGAGATCCGTCCTCGGCACTTCCTATTAGGAAATAAGGAAGGAATACAGGCAACTGTAACCTTTCTGAAATCCATAATGGGGTTATAAAACCGAAGTTTGGCGAAGAGAGTCAAGTGGGTATGAATTAAATCATACTCGGGCTAAACGCTCGCAAAAGCTTAAGTTGATGAGGCAGGAGACGATCGTATCGGTTGCATCTTATCTGAAACGGAATATG
>JAKTYL010000223.1:0-18306 GCA_030578715.1 Magnusiomyces tetraspermus
TTTTTTTTTTTTTTTTTCCCCTATTATTTCACAATTAGCTGTGAATACCATATGGCATGCCTTTTTCAATTACATATACCCAAGTGTGTGGTTTCGCTTTAAAGATTCAACTAAATTATATTTCTAAATCAATCCTAACCAGCATGCAAACATTTAACGTTTACAATACCCATTCCCTTTGTACAAAAGAATAAAGAGTAGAATCCAGACAATCAGTGCCATCGTCTCTGTGAATGTAGAAATAAAGTGCAAAAAAAAAAAAAAAACGTTTTGTTCATCATCATAAATTAAATAAAAGTCATAAATATCTATATCTACGTCAAGTACTGTTTCTTTTCTTTAAATAATTGTCTCTATTTCTCTAGCATAATCAAGGCATTCAGCAATAATAGTTTCTGGCTGACCATACTTTCCGTTTCCAAAAGAATCAGATTTGTCGGTGGGATCAAAGTCTTCTGAAAGATCATTAGGGTTAGAGCCTCTGATGGTGGAAGAAATAATGGCGGAATGATCACTGTCCTGCTGAGCCAAAAGTGAAGGAAAGGTAACAGTTTTGTGGATGGTATCAACCTTCCAGTCCTTTTGAGATTTAGCAAAGTCATAAAATTCGGCATCAGAATCCAAGTAAAGAAGATGGCGAGCGTTAGAAACACGTAGTGATTCGTATGCAACCTCCGCGGATCTTGCAATTTGGTCACGGACAGTGTAGCGTAGCGATTCAGCAAGAATTCCAAATTCTGGGGCAGGGACTAACTTGAAATCAGTGATTGATTTCCAAACCTTGTGATAAGAACCTTCCATCAACCAACGCTCAAGATAGACGGGGTAACGCAAGTACTCATTTTTTTCAAGCAAATCTTCAAGGTATTGAGCATCATTGGTACCAGTCAAAGTCGCAAGCGTTTCCAACTCTGTGTGAAATTCTGCAATCTCGTTCTTGGACAAAAGAAGCAAGAGGTACAGCGCCATAATCTTGAATTGATTTTCAGAAGAAGGAAGAACTGTGCCAGAGGTACTAGAGTAGAAGAATGGGTGAATTTGGGAAATCAAGCGAGAAAACTCAGGCTCGTTACGCAAGTGAATAGAGGTAAAAATTCCCTTTTCCAAAATGTCGCGCGTCCTTAACAAGTCATCAACGTTGCTGCCACGCTTGGGAACAAGAAGACCATGCTTTGCAAGCTCAAGTTTGATTTTGGGAAGAAGCTCGCCAGCAGTTTGGTATTCCGAATTGTTAAATGCTGTAGCGAAGCTAGAAGTAAGTTTCTCTAAAGACATTGTGAATATATGTAGGCAAATACCGCTGATTACTGAAAGAAAGAAATATTTCGGGAATCCAAATTTTTAGCAGGTATATGTGATTATGAGTGGCAAGTCGAGTGTAGTTTCAACTTTACTCGGACTTTACTGAATATATAAATAGAAAAGAAAAAAAAACAAGAAACAAGAAACAAAGAGACTAGAAATTAAAAAAAAAAAAAAGTAATGCGTCAATGGCTTGTTTTAATTTATTATTGCTTATCTTTTTGTTTGAAGTACCTAGCTGTTTGTTGATAATGTGTGGCGAAATCTGGAGTGGAAGGTGGTGACAGAACCAAATCATTGAAAATATACGTGGTCACATGATCACTATTCTCTCAAGTATCAAGTTACTACAGGTTTTGAAAATCTCTGAGCAGGCTGTCTAGCAAAACAGGAAAAAAAAAAAAGGCCTCTAAATACATGCTCTAGCTGTAATGGAACGTTTGAAAAACATCAATTATTACAGTCATGGTACGAAGAAGACCCTAATTTCAGCATGGTTGTACTTTTAAGCTTTTGCCTCTCTTTTGCCCAAATTGGGGCTTAAACTTCAATCTAGCTTTGAAATAAGTATATCTCAGTTCAATGTGGATCCATCATGGTACAAACCATTATCATGATTCATTTTGGTTTTGTTTTGAAAAAAAAAAAAAACTTCGCCTGAATTAAAAGTTTGAAAGGGTTAACTATTTACTATATGAAAATAAAAAGAATAAAACATAAATAATGACAATAAACAAAAGTACAAGAAAATATCGTTTTTAAAACTTGGGCATTTTCTTCATATCAATTCCAGAAAAGTCTCTTGCTTCTTGTTCTTCGCCTTCTTGCTCAAGTTCTTCGTTGAGCTCTTCTTCTACAATCTCTTCATTTTTTCCATCACTTTCATCAAGCTCTTTAGCGTTTTCAGAATTGTCTGTGAGGGGGTCATGGTCGCTTGGTGCAATGAGATCACCGGCTTGAGCCTTCAGCAGATTTCTCAAAGCACTGTCAGGTTTGGCAATGAGTTCGTTGAAAGATCCAACTTCGGCAACAACGCCTTCAGTACTGAGTACAATAATTTGGTCTGATCTCTTAATTGTCGACAAACGGTGAGCAATTGAAATAGTCGTAGTGTTCTTTTCATCCATTAAACGGACCAATGCCTCGTTTACAAGAGACTCAGACTCGGAGTCCAAAGCAGACGTAGCTTCATCAAGAATCAAAATACTGGGGGATTTAATCAATGCACGAGCAATAGCAATTCGCTGTTTCTGTCCACCACTCAACTGGGCTCCACGAGCACCCACATAGGTATCAAGCCCTTCTGGGAAATCACTAATGAAGCTACAGTTGGCACGGGTAGCAGCCTGGAAAATTTCGCTTCGAGTTGCGTCAGGTTTACCATATGCAATATTCTCAGCAATAGTTCCACTAAACAAAACAGGTTCTTGAGAAACAACGCCAATTTGACGCCTAAGTGACTTTACACTCAAGCCCTTGATATCTTCGTCACCAATCTTGATTGAGCCGCCAGTTGGGTCATAAAAACGTAACATAAGTGAGGTAATTGTAGACTTTCCGCCACCTGATGGACCTACCACACAGACATTGCTACCACTTGGGATAGAAAACGTAAGGTCATTAAAGATATGGACAGCAGGGCGTGTAGGGTATGCAAATTTGACGTTATTAAATGTAATTGTTTGGCGAGCATTCTCCAGCTTTTTACCAACTGTAGGTTTGATAGAAGGCTCACGATCCATCAACTCAAATAAACGTGATGCAGCGCCTGCACCTTTCATAAGCTCTGAGTAAAACGAGGAAAGGCCAAAAGCTGAAGAACCCGCATAACCAGTATACATCGTGAATGATGTCAATGCACCAAGTGTCATTTCTCCACTCGAAACCATTTGAGATCCAATGGCGAGCAATGAAAGGACGGTCAAATTGCCTGCAAAACCTGTGGATGCAAAAAATGAAGCAGCAGCAATGGCTTCTGATTTGCCAATTTTGAACACTTGTCTGATTTTGTCACTGTATCTTCGGATTTCTTGTGCTTCTCCAGCAAAAGCTTGAGCAGTTTTGACGTTACTCAGTCTCTCTTCGGAAACTTTAGTTAAATCGCCGACAGCAGCTTGGAGATCTCTGGAGAGCTTTCTGACTCTTCGTCCATAGAAGTAACTTCCCAGAAAAATTGGAGGAACAACCAAAACAATGATAGAGGAGAGCTTCAAAGACACATATGCCATCATACCAATGCCAAACAATGCGGAAAGAGATGAGCGCAGACCGTCTGAGACGTTTTGAGTAACTGACTTGGCCACAATGTTTGCATCTGAAGACAATCTGGAAATCAAATCACCGACCCTGTTTGCGTCAAAAAACTCAGCATCTTGAGAAATGGTTTTTTTGAACAATGTGACCCGGAGTCTAGAAACAAGTCTTTCACCAATGATTCTTAGCAGAACGACTCTTCCGAAATTTGCAAGTGCTCCCGCAACAAAGAGACATCCGATACCGGTATAAAAAACAGGCAAAGTAAAGCCGAAAATAGTCTTGACTTCATCTTCACTGGTTGCTGCATCTAAGATTTTACCAATAGTCATTGGTAAAGCCAAAGTTACAGCAGAAGAAATGACCAACAAAAGAACAGCAAAAAACAAAGGCTTGGCTTCACGACGGGCTAACGAAAACAATCTCATAATCTCCTTCATGCCACCTTTGTTGGTAGCGTCTCTAGGAGATAATCGAGCAGAAAGATTGACCTTGGATGCTTGCACTGCTCTCTTGGAACGTTTGAAGCTACTTTGCTCGGTCTCGGACTCCGGATTACTTGCTTGATCAATTTCAGAATCAAGAATCTCAGAGCTTTTGCTTGCTGGTGTATTGTCATTGGTATTTGCGGATTTGGATACATTATAAACCCCGGCCGAGCTTGTAAACGTTCTAAAGGAGGAGAGCCTTGAAAATGCAAAAGGGTTTGATATTAAGTGAGCCGAACTCGATAAGATGGTACTTTTTTTGGGTAACGTTGATCTCGTTGGGTATGAATAAATGAGTTGTGAGAGAGATGTTCTATGAACAGTAGTGTTTGTGGAGGTATTAAAACTTTTGGTATCTGATGTAGAAAATCGTCTTGCCAAAAGCGGCAAGTTGTTTAATCCTAATTGATTAACATTTCCTATTGGGATCCTTACAAGGTTGTTTGATAAATTGGGTGAAATGGCAAAAGCCACTACTGGCTTTGTGACCACGCGCATAGTTGTTGGATTAGTATAAATGGGTACTAATTTGAATCAACCCTGTAAAAAAAGCCTTTTAGATTATGATCTTTGTCGATCTTTAGTATTTGGGTATCAATGGCTTTGTTTGAAGATGTTGGGTTCTTGTGATAAAATTTGTTTTTAAATTAAGAAAAACTGGAATTTCAAATTTATACGAGTGGTACAGAAGAAAAAGAGAAAAAAAAATATGTTGGATTAAAAATTCAGCAAATTGCGTCAGTTTTTTTTTATTTTTTTTGGGGTACGGGTTTTTAAGCTAGGATCTAAGGCAAAATAATCAATTATGATCAAAAATCACAAGTTAAGGCATTTATGGTTTTTTGAAGCGAAATAATTTATATGTATACTTGTCATTGATAAATTCAAAATAAAAAGATGAATTAAAACTTATAGAATAGATTTATATAGGTGTGCATGTGAATGCTTGTGTGTATTATTGTCTCTAACACCCAAAAAGCATATATTTTACCCAGTAATGAGAATATTGATCAAATCAAGTCAAATTCTCTTGAAACTTAGTTCTTGGAAGAGTTGAAAGAAAGAGGAGCGTATTCTTCCTGTTGACCCTTCTCCCACTTGGCGAAACGGGTTTCAAGAAGGTTGCGCTTTTCAACAGCAGCTCGCTTTTCCTCCTTCAAAGCGTTTCTAAGAGTGCGAGAAGCAATTGCAATATAACGGTTGTAGCTATAGTAAAATAAAGATCAAGTAATAACGATTACAACAGACGACAGGTCAGTAAAAGGTCTCGGATCATTTGGGATTGTTTTTCAAATTGCATATGAAATTTCTGATTTTTGTATTATTAAGAACCAACAGCCCATTTGGTTTCCAAAACTGCTTGACTTTACTTTGGTTTCCTTCTTCCAATGAAAGCTAGCAAGTATTGAGTATATACTTTGAACCAGTTCAGGATCTCATATCAAACCAAAAAATTATAGAATTGTTCGTTTCAGGCTACAAAACAAACACGAAACTCGCATTAGGAGACAGACAAAAAACACATACGTGAAACCGGCGTTTTTCCAAGATCCAGACATTATGAATTGAATTTGTATTTGGATTAAGTTCAAAATGGAACAGATTTGAAATCAGTATATTTCAAGTGTTGCAGAAAAGGCTGTGACATTGAAAACCTACCAGTGACAGCTTTTAGGCAGTTCTGGAAGGTAATTGGTAGAAATTGATTAGTAATATTTTAGCAAAAGATGACAAATATCACATGATGAACTACATTGACTTGATCAGTCAAACCCAGTTAGTTGAGATTCTGATTCTGTTGTAAATCTTGAATGTATCTTGTTATTATTTCCAATGTTTTTTTTTTCCTGTAGCATCTAATAGCTAAGATGATGAGGAAGGTATTCGCGAGCTAACAGATTTTTCAATATACTTATTCAATTGCTATTTTAGAGCCAAAGTGCATCAACAGATGTAAATCTGAAAACATATTTTTTTTAATCTATTTTACTTTTGAGATAAATCTACCCACGAAACAAACCAATTTTTCATTTTACAGAGCGTTTCATAAACAGTGTCTCAAAGCCACCTTAAAGTCGGGATTTTATGGATTAGCAAAACTTGAGTTCAGTTAACAAATTTAGTCATTTTTTTTTTTTAATCAGCATCCTCTTCAGTGAACTGCATTACAAAAACCCATTCCTTTATAGAAAAATCGATATAACAACTTGAAGTGAAATTGGAGAAAAAGTTTAAGACAGATTACAACAGATAATAACTAGCAAGGCTGGACAATAAATATTAGTTACTCGCAACATAAAGCCAACAATAAGGTTGAATTGTTTTCTGGATTGTGACTGTTTCAACTAGCAGTTTACCTGTTCATGATTGTTTAGTTTATGTTTAAATTACAGAATAAATAAATATAAATTTATATATATATATAGATATATAAAGAATTGAAACATTTTTGGGGACAAAAGAACAAGAAAATCAGATTTGTATATTTGAAATAAATTGAAAAATATATGCATGATCTTTTTTTTTTTTTTTTTTTTTTTTTTGCAAGGATTGAAGTTTCTCTGAAGAGGCAGTATTATTCCTGAAAACAGGCAATTGACATTAGTAGAAGATGCAACAATGAATGACTATAATGCGAGTCAGATAACAAACCCCGTTGCATAGAAAATCAAAAAAAAAAGTAAAAGAAATAGGAGAAGGAGCAGATGTTTGGTCAGTTAGGTGAGTCCTCTAAAAAAAAAATTTGAAAACCCAAAAATTCGTTACTGGGAATCTGAATCGCTTAAAAACCAAGAAATGTAAAAGTTTTTTTTTAAAAAAAAAAAAAAAAAAACAGTACGATTTCATGTGTTATTGGAATTTGAAATTCCAGTAATCGAAAAATTTTTACAAGTCAGCGCACTTTTTTAGTTTTTTGATTTTCTTGACGGGTTTTGAAAATGATCAGATTTTGAAATTCCTACTTGTTTTAGCTTTTCTCTCCTGATTATTATGAATATTGATGTTATTGGTATTATTAAGAGTTGTAGAAGGATATTCACGTTTTTCAAATTCAAACATGATGGGTCTCAATCAAAAACCAGCTGTTTTTCTTGTTGATTCCGTATTTGTACATTTTCTGCGCTAGTCTCACCTATCACAGTTGTTTTGGATTTTGCTCTTTCTGTTTCCAGCTTCTTTCCGAGTTTACCCTGTTTACTTCGTTCTTGTTCAAGTCGAGTCTAAATGCATGAAAATTTTGATAAAAATTACCAGTAAAGCGGTTAGTAATCAAACTGTCAAGGTGTATTTTAAATCTGACTTACCTGTGCTGCTAACGCTGCACGTTGTTTAGGGTCCAATTCTTGTAATGGTATGTCTGTTGTATTATTGTCGCTACCGGTATTTGATGACCCAATAGTTCGTCCTTCACCCACAAACTTTCCGTTTTTGCTATTTAGCCCCAACAAGAGCGGCTTGTTAGTTACACCACCAGAAGCTTTCGATGGTTGATGTTGCTGACGATTATTAGCAGATGGTGTGCCCGAATTCCCTAATCTTTGACCGCTGCTGCTGTCTTTGGTCTTCTTATTGCCGCTATTTTGCTTCTTAGGTTTAGATGCGCATGAACCCATATTTGTACTTTGTTTTCTTTCGTTTTACGATAAGAAATGGAGTTGTTATAAATACTTTGGGGGTATACTTGGCTTTATCAATTTGAAGGTGTACTGATTGCCAATTGAAATATGATATCAATAATAATGTTTTTAATTGTTTTTTTCTGTTTGATTTTTCTTTTCTGCACAGTTGTTGTTGCAATTCGCACTTGTAGGTTTTTCTCTAATTATTTCTATATTCGAAAAGCTGCAAAATGAAGGAAGGTGTCAGTGCACGTTTTTTATTGTGTGAATATTTTTTTTATCAAGCCAAGACCTCAAGTAGAAGTCTTACATTCAAGTTTACAGAATTAAGCTTGGGATGAATTTGAGTCAGGTGCTTGTCACACTACTAGACCTCAGGAACGTTTTTCTCTTTTCTGCTAATTGTAAACTAAAAAATAGTCGTGCAAAAATACATCTCGTGTTTTTTTGATTCCCAACGAGCGATTGTGATTCCGCTGAGTTGAACTAGTATAATTTACTTGGCCAATAACGAACCATGGGGACAATATGTCTTTACTAACTGTAAAGTAAAAGCAGAAATAATTAAAATATATTAAATAAAATTATTCAACATACAAACATTCGAAATAATTTATAAAAAAATATTAGCACAAAAAATGAAATCAAATAACAAAGAGTAGTAAAAACAAAAAAAGATAAATAGAATAGTATTAAAAAAATTGTCAACTGTCACATCTCAACAGGTTGAAATGTTAAATAAAAAATATAAAAATAAAAGCGGTAATGCCAATTGAATTTACAATTCCGCTTTCTAAGCACAAACTGAAACAAAATCGCCTAGAATAGAATCAGGAATATGAAAAGCTGATTTTTGCTGAACCTTATCATCCTTGATCTCAATGTAGTTTTGATTCAACAAATTTTCCCAAAAGCCTTGTTTAGATGCAAAGTGGTCATTAACAGCAATGGCCTTGTTGGCACCAATGAGAGCAGTGTCGGAGATCTCGCCTCTCATCAAACACTCGGAGAAAATGTTGGCAAAGATTTCTTCGCGAGAAGTTGGGTAACATGCTCGTAACAAAGCGAGGATATCAAGGGCTTCGATTGGCTGTTGTTGACCGCTCTGAGAACCAGATTGTTGTTGCTTAGCCTCTCTCAAATGTGCCCAACGATTCAAAATGTGCTGTTCGTTGATTGGAATATTTTCGTAAGAGTTGAGAATAATACGACAGGAAACGGTGTCTTGTGGAAGGTTGAAAACATCAAAGGCATCAATGATCGTAGTAATAATCTCAGCATCTCCCCAAGGTTGAACATTGGAAAGAAGTGTATTGAGGAAAATAGGGCTGATTTCGACACGAGCTTTGATGTAGAACTGGATAATATCCTTTAGTCTCATAGCAGCATCAGGAGTAGGTTTAGGATAAGTTTGCATAAAGCATTGTAAGAAGGTGTTTACAGTGATGCTGAACATCCATTCACCCATGTTTTTGGGAATGTGTGCAATATAAGTTCTCCAAACAGTTTCAACCTCGTTAAGCTTGTGTTCATTATCAGAAGACCAAATGCGTTCCATAAGGCGCACAACAGTTGAGGGATGAGTAGAAGCTTTGTAAGAAGTCTTGCCTTCCATTCCTTCATAAAAGAACTTGAGAGCAGTTTCAACATCATCGCAGTCACCAACAAATCGATCATGAATACGTCCAAGAGCATACTGCTCATCTGGATATGTAGTCAAGACCTTGGTGAAATGATTCAAGGCATCAAGGGTCTTGCCGTTTTTGATAAGAGCACCAACAATAGCCTGCTCCAAGTTGGGAGACTCACCGCCAGAGCACTTAGACTTCTCATAGATAGAAATGACAGTGTCGAAAGTAGTGTCGGAAGCAGTCATAAGATCAATGACAGCACCAACAACGTGGGGCATCCAAACAGAGCTGGCACATTGCGAAGTAGCTGGGTCAGAAAGCTGTTTCCAAAGAGCAATTCCTTCCTCAGGAATGTCCATAGTAGCGAAAGCAGTAAAGAGATGGATAAGACCCCAAGGAGCACAGGCAACTGTGCCGTTGCCAAGATCTTGGGCAATAGTAAGAATGTGACTTTTGATGGCAGCAGTTTCTTGGGAAAAGTCCTTGTGTTCAGCTTTCTTTTTGTTTTTTTGCTTGCGGGTGATACGGATACTTGTGTGGAGAGTTTGAAGAAGACGGGCGATATCACCAGGGTAGAATGGGTTAACAGTTCTAAGCTTCATGTATATGCTCATTGACTGATCAAGATCCATTAACAGGTTTGACGATCGGATACGGTTCATTTGAACATAACTGTTGATCTTGTCTTTGAACAGGTTTAAGTCATCTTGATAAGCAGCACGTTTAATTTTAGGGTCTAAAGAAATTTTGGAGTTGGCGGTTGTTGGATTCAGTGATCTAATTTGGCGTGCAGTACTAGTTGTAGAAGAATTGGAGCCCAAATGCTGGTTTGGGTTATATGGGATTTTTGGTACTACCGATGAGGGCACAACAGTAGAAATGGCACGAATAGAGGCCTGTCGAGAAGCAAGTTTTGAAAAAAGCATCTTGAAATGTCTGTATGTGTAGATAGTGAATGAATATATAAAATCAGAAGAGCTGATGAATAATGAAAACTAAATAATGGACGATTCTTGAAATGTATTTATACACTTCTGCGTCCTATCTGGGCTCCCAATTATGATAAACTAGCCCATAGTGAGATAGGCATAAAAATTTTAACCACCTGATTTAACGAAGAGGTGTAATCCGTCCGGTAATGTATCAATCATTACAATTGGAATCCTACTGCTGTAACGGCTACGAGTCAGAAGTGTCCTGATTAGTTACAAATCCCGGGAACTCCCAACACTACACTGTTTTCCATTTCTTCCATCCTACCTAGGCGTTGAAATCATGTCAGGTTCTTCCGTATCGTTTGCGGGAGCACCCACATAATTTTGTTTTTTTGGGGGGAATGAATTTGAAATCATGAATTTCAAAAACGGTATTTTTTTGTTTTGTTTTTTACAATTCCCGTTTTTTTTCAATGATGTAATCCCAAACTAGTACACTAAATGCGTAGGATCATGCTTTCTTGGCTTTGAAACACTTTTTTTTTTTTTTTAATACAGGTTGACATGATAATCATTTCAATTATTTTAATAATGGCAATTGAACAAATGATTTTTGATTTGTTACTGTTTCTGTTGTGGACCAAGCTTTATTGTAATCTTTATAAAATTAAAGCGAAATACTGTTCAACGTCTAATGGTTTAAAAATAGCGGGTTTGGGATTAGTACCTAGTACTACTTATTTGATGACTTCCATGATACATGATTTACTGTATTTTCTACTGAAACCACTTTAGCTATTTGATTTTTCCAGTAATTACACGAATCTATACAGTGCAGGAGTAAATATTTCATATATATATATACAAAAAAGGCCATTCTGTTTTTTTTCTTTGTTGTAAGTATGGCAGCCGTACCCCGTTGTGTGGAAAATTAGCTTCACTGTGTAGTTACCCGTAAGTTTAAGATACTTTTTTTTGGTAAACGGCATGTTTTTCATGATGTGTTTTGTAGGTAAGATTTCTATGAAACCGAATTCTTGTATATGTTATCGAATTACAAGTTTTTCTAAACGATGATGATGTTAGATAATTATTGGCCAAAAGTTTCTAGTACATAAAAATCAGGTAAATAGAAGTTGCACGATTTTGAGAGCTAAAAACCTTCGTTGAATTCTGGACGCAATTTGTGATTTTTTTAAAAAAAAATGTTATACGTGAGCTTTAGTGGTACATCTTCAGAATTTGAGGAAACTCCCTTGTTACCTTTTTAAAAGCATGCGTTTACAATCAATTGAAGAAAAAAAAATGTTGTACAATAAATCAGCTATTTCTATACACACATGTTGGGACTAAGTGGTTTCTTTAAGATATGAATTATGTCAAAAAAAAAAAAAAAAAAGACTTCAACTAAATATGTAGCATGTGTTGTCTGTTTATCAACAAAACTTATTCACATTTGTAATATAATTTTTGTACTCTATGTTGTATTTTTGTTGAACTTCCACAACACTTTCAAAAACGTGCTAGCTGATCAATGCTTTGAGCAGTAGGTTTGGTACGCGAGAGAAAAACGGCAACATGATTACTCCCTTGCATATTCATTCAAAACATTTTTCTTCATTTTTGTCCAAAGTTATTCAATGATTTAGTTCGTTATACAGATTTGCTAAATATATTTTGATTAATCTATGTGGCTCGAACCCAGATGTAACTCAAAGGGTTTCCTTGCAGCTACATCAAAAACAATACTAATTGCAATTGTTGACTGGCTTGTTTTGACAGTTTTTAAATCAGCGAGGTCTACTTTTTGGAGTTTACTCTGGATTTTTGTTTTACCGTTAAGCAGGGCTTCATGGTTCGTACTTTGTGTTTTCCTCACTATGAAATAACTGAAATAGTTGAGGTCGTTGGGATAGGAGTTATAGACTGTATTTTTTGGGTAAAAACTATAATTACGGAGTAGCTGATAAGCCCATTATGCACGCTAAACTTTGCGTTAAATCATTTTGTTCAATTAAATCGGCTGTTGGGTATCGTTATTTCGGTTCTTTAGATCCAAGACGTACTTCACAAGTAAAACAGCATAACAGCTTGAATGTTTGTCAACAATGTCATCAATTTCTTATTCTGTTGAGATACTGAGGTATTTCAATTGTTAGTCAAGCTATTGGTGTGGTATGACCAAACTATGTCAGAAGCTAGATTCTGACTTTTGATGTTTTTGAATATTTCGGAATCATCACTAGACTCAGCTCTAGACGCCAAACAATATGCACAACCGACAAAAAACTGCAAAATAATTCAAAGTTCAAAATGATTTGAGTATTTCGAAATCTTGAATGGTATCGTTTCAAATATCTGGCTTACTTTTGTAACTTCTGATCTGTAAAAAGCCTATATTTTGTTCAACATCTTGCCAAAACAATATTGAGGATAAATGATGATACGCCTACACAGTGAAGCTAATTTTCCATACAACGGGATACGGCTGCCATACTTAAAACAAAACAAAAAAACAGAATGGCCCTTTTGTCTAGATATATATATATATATGAAATACTTACTCCTGCACTGTGTATGTACAAAAACGTTTTTACGGCTTGTGTATATGATTTTTTATGAATAGATAATTCATTTGCTATTTACAGTTTAAATACCATCCAGCCCCTAATCTACCATTTCACCCATGTGTGATAGAAAGCAAATTTAGACTAGCACGTTCAACATTTACTTTTTCTCTTTTTGCAAAGGCTTCAGAATATCGCCATACTCCGATGCTTCGTCTTTGGTAGCTTGCATAAGTTCATAAAGTTGAACAATCTGTTCGTCGCTCATTTTTGAAAGCTTTTCGAGATCAAGTTTCTCTTCTTTCCATGAATCACCTTCAATAGCTTCAGCGTATTTCTAAATCAAAAACAATAAAAGCGCATTAATATACATCATCGTTCTTTCACTTGTCGCTATCTTTTGAACTGTTTAGGGATCAACTATTCAAATTGCCCCATATTAGTCCTAGAAAGCAATTCCCAAGTTTAGACATACCTGCCATTGAGTAATGAAGCCAACAATATAAAGAGGATTGTCAATCTTCCTATGAGCTCTGAATTCAGACTTGACGTATTGATCTCCCAAAAAGCGAGCCTCTTGCGGGAGTTTTCTGTGAGCTCTTAAAACTCTACGGTACAACGCTAATGGTGGAAGTAAAGGAGTGGTTTGACGAGTTTTACGTCGGGTGGCATTAAGGATAGGAGAGACTCTCATTGTAATATGCTTGTTGAAAGGCTTGCCCTTTGGTATTAAATGCTCTGTGGTAGTAGTGATGAGGAAAAGAAAACAATGATTAATTACTAGTAATCAGACCAAAATCAGTTTCAACGTATGGACTGGCGGAAGGGCTGAATATTGAAATTTATGTTCAGTAGCTGTAATACATTTTTTTGACACAAATACTTGAAAAGTGACATGTCATACACGGTATTAAAATTGTAAATTGCAATTAACAGGAAAAAGGCAAGCAGGTCTGGAAACCACCTACAATATATAACATTCATTATTAAAGAAGTTTTGAAAACACATTGTAATGTCATTCGGTCTCACAAGTGTAAAACTAAAACTGAATCAAACACTGGTCGAAACTAGCCGAACAAAAACTGTAGATTGACGCTTATGTTTATTTTCAAACAGTCCAAAAAAAAAAAAAAATCCAGAGAACTTCAGTCGTCTCTACAAGCTCAATTTCGATTCAATTTTCGGAAATATAAAGGTTAAAAAAGAGTACTACCCTAAGTTTCATCGTTCCATAATATACTCTTAAACATGTATACAACGGAACGATATACCTCCGAAAATGACGGACTTGTGGTTTACTTATTTTCCATATTTTAATATATAAATTACGAAGAAAATCATTTAAAAAGATTCGACAGTAGTCTTGAAACCAACATATATAAAACGAGTAAGCAGTAGGTGTTGGTAAAAGTTGAAAGGGATTAGATAGTACTCTTTATGGGCTTGTTGTATCTTGTTTGATGGCCCAAGATGAAAAATTGCCCTTCAGAGGGCCACCCAAGAACGGTTTCAGCCACGGAAGGCTGAAATTTTCTGGTGAAAAATTACGATGATGCATGATTGGTTGAACTCGAAATTTATAAAATTCGGCCATCGCTGATAATTGTTTTTTGATTAGCCAATAAAACGCTGATGTTCGTTTAAATACCCTGCAAAATAACCAAAATTGGCATGTAAGAGCAACCGGTTCGGCTCATGAATGTAATACTGTTAATTATATAATCACAAGTTTGAGGATTACATAAGTTTGTTTACTTTTGATCAGACCGTTTAAAGACCACTAGACTATGGAGATTTTGAACTAGGCTCATATGGCTTTCTTAAGTCTAGATCAGAACGCTTGGTTATGAAAAGAAAATGTTCAAAACGTTGGGACCCAAACACTCGTTCCTAATTTTGTTAATAAAAAACAAAAATGATCTAATCGTATTACATATTTGTTCTAATGATTCAAAGTTGACACCAATACTATTGTTTTAAAACGAAGATCAATTTGAAAAAAGTAAAAAAACCAAGAGTCAGTTGAACTGTTTCGATGTTTGACGATCCCATCAAGACTTCGCCATACCGCACCCAAATAGTTTGACCTGATATTCGACTATTTTGAAACACTTTTGTTTATCTGCATAATGTGTTTCTTCAGTCTTTTTTTTCATCTGAATCAAACTGGTTCCATAACTACACTAGTGGATGTGTATGTGTGTGCTGTGACATTCATATCGCAACCAATATATATGCGATCAGTGGCGTGTATAATCCAGTCTGATACTTTTGTAAGAGCATAGAATTAATTAGTATGACCTGCATTGGAAAAAGCCATCGCATGAATCTTAGGCAGTACGGACTCAGACCTTTGTTTAGTAATGAATGATTGTGTACAAATGACTATTGAGTATACTACACATACATACTAGCCACCTTTCAAATAGTGTGCCATGTCGGCAAGGAAATGCCAAAAACCATATCAATATATATATATATATATCACTCTTAAAAACTGAAGCATGGCTAAAACAACATCAATGCTAGTTGCTATACCGATTTGAAATACTACATGTCATAAATCCCAATCAAAATATTCATTCTTTTTACCACTTTTTCCTTTCTTTCTTCTTCCAACCTCACTCTATTTTCAAGATTTTGAAGCTCATCTAAAGTTTGCTTGAAACTCTAGTTTTTGACAATTCCTTCGTCTTCTATATTCGTGTTATTATCTCTGTTATCGCGATTCTCACTTTCATTGCTGTGATTATCATTAAAACCCACGTTTTGGAATCATTTGAAATCAACTTGATATCATTTAGCAACTAGCTTTATTTACCCTTCATTTTCAATTCTGGATACTAAAACCTTTTTTTACCTGTTGCTTAACTTGATACCCAAGCTTTCGCTTTAAAAATATTGTATTGATACTTGTGAAAACAAAAAAACTTAACTGAATAAATCACATTTCTCAGTTATTTGTTGCAAATCTCGATTGTATCAAAGTGTTTTTATATTTTTCAAATCTGAAAAAACGTAATTTTTCGCTGCCGAACACTCATATATTCTGTTACACACTCTGTCATAAATCATCACGCACCGAAAAATTTTTCGTTCTTGACCCACTCCTTTTTTTCACTCTCACCCACCAGTAAAAAAATTTTTTCATTTACTTTTTGTCGGGATTTTCTTTTTTGACTTTTCATTGTGTGTTTCTCTTCCTTTTACTCATTTGTTATCATTCAATTAATTTATCAACCCTCCCATTATCGTCGTCATCTCGTAACTAAACATTTCGGCAATAATGTCATCTGCACCCGTTTCTTACGCTGCAGTCGCTGCTAAGGATTCCAAGGAATCTCTCCAGTCTTCTACCTCTGCACCATCTGAAGTTGCTACATCTGAAATTTCCAACAACCAGTCATCCGAAAACGATGTCCCCGAAACTTCCGCTTCTGCTAACGGATCTTCAACTTCTTCTGAGTCTCAGTCTGCATCTTCGACTGAAGAACCTGCCGAAGCTGAATCTTCCACCGAATCACAATCCTCCAAAGATGCTGCTAGCATAAGCAAGGAAAAAGCTGCCAGCTTAACTCCTGCACCGGTCCCAAAAGTCAACGTCTGGAAAATCAGACAAGAAAGCCTTAAGCCAAATCAAACCGGTTCCCAATCTGATACTGAAAGCAACACTGCAAACACCTCTGCTCTTTCTGTTGATCATGATGCTTCCACCACTTCTACTACTGAACCTTCCTCTGCTGGCACCTCTAACGCTTCATCTCCTAAGGTTTCAAATGCCTCCCTTTCCAACTCTCAAGATGATGCTACTTTTGATCCTGTCTCTTGGCCCAAGCCTGATGAAAATGCTTCCGACAAGAAAGATTCCAGTATTGCTTCTTATCCTTCTGCTACCTCTCTTAACGGAAAATCCAAGGTTGGTAAAGAAAAATGGGTTCCTGTTCAAATCAACCCTTTTTCTGCAAAAGGTGGCCGAGGAAAATCTTCCCGTTCAGGAAGCTCCAAGAACTCTCACAACTCATCAAACCACTCTAATATCCCCGCCAGCTCAGGCTCTAACTCAAGCAATTCTTCTGCTCATGGAAATGGCAGCAACTCTAACCAAGGCTCTGCTAAGAGCAGAAATAGCAAGTCTTTCAAAGCTTCTCAAGGTAAAAAGCCAGCTGATGCCAAGACACCCAAATCACAACAATCAACCCCAGCACAATTAGCCAACACATCTACCCAGCCTACACAGACTTCTTCCTCTTCCTCCTCTTCACAACAAACTTCTACTGAAGAAGCTGCCAACGGCTCTTCTGCCCCTGCCCCCTTTTCTGGAAAGAAACCAGTTAACAAGACTTCTGGCGGTGCTAAGAAGGGTCGTGGATCTTTCAACAACGGTTATGAATCTAATGAGGGTTCTAACTTCTCTGGCAGCCACCACCATGCTTCAAATGGTTTCCATGGTAACCACCACAACAACTCTCATCACCACCCTCACCACTCTGCTAACGGCCATCATGGCCATCACTCTCACCACCGAGGCTCTGGTGCCAACGGTTCTAGCAACAGTCACACCAACAGCAAATACCAATTCAACAACTCTTTTAACCCCAACTCTAACAGAAGAATGAACTCTAACCACTTTACCCCCAAATACTACGTTCACCCCGAATACAACTCGGCCTACAATCAAATGTACTCTGGCAATGCTATGCCCGTCATGTACAATGATCCTGTCCAATTTGTTGTTGCCCAGCTCGACTACTACATGTGCGTCGAAAACTTGTGCAAGGATATGTATCTCCGTAGCCACATGAGCGAAAATGGATGGATTTCATTGTCCCTTTTGGCCAACTTCAACCGTGTTCGCAAGCTCACTCACGGTGATGTCAATGTTGTTTCTGAGGCTGCTAGACGTCTTCATGATGTTGAGATGAGCGAGGATGGCTCTAAGATCAGACCCAAGCAGTATGCTCACTGGGTCCTTCCTATTGCTGAACGTGCTCCCGAAGCCAAGGAGGACGATTCTCATGTTGTTGCCAAGACCATTACTGTTATTGAACCTTCCAAGCTTGTTTTCAATGCTGCTAACGCTGTTCCTTTTATTCCCAAGTCTGAGACTGCTGCCTCTGCTACTGAGTCTTCAGTCTCCAACTAATTCCTTTTTTGAAATCGGGAAGCCTATTACAACACAAAAACATGAAAATACAATTTTTGATTCAGCTATTGACAAATATTGGTTTATAAAACTAAGTGCTTTATCCAACTTAAAAACGATATTATTGGATGCAAATGAAAAATGGAAAGAATAGACTGAATGAGGAGCAGTGCTTTGTAAATATAGAATGACTGATGGTTTAGAAACATAACCTTCCTCGAACTTGTGATACGAGAATGGATGGATAGATGGAAAAAAAAACTTTTTAACGTTTTTTTTTTTTGAAAAAAAGTGATGGAACTATTTTTGATGATTGATTTTTTTCAATGCTTTTATTTTTTTTTTTTTCAAAAAATTTTTACAATG